>PVJS01000327.1:53153-103009 GCA_004027185.1 Glis glis
GGGATTGAACCCAGGGGCGTTCTACCTCTGAGCTACACCCCCAGCCCTATTTTTTATACTTTATTTTGAAACCGGTTTCACGAAGTTGCGGAGGGCCTCACTAGGTAGAGAGAGAGAGAGAGAGAGAGACAGAGAGAAAGAGAGAGCTGAGGCTGGCCGCGAACCTGGATCCTCCAGTCTCCGCCTCCCAAAGTACTGGGATTACAAGCGTGCGCCACCACGCCCGGCCTCAGATCCTGGCTCTTTCATGGTACCTATATGACCTTGGGAAATTTGTACCCTATTGTTTGCTAGGAGTACTAAATACATATAAAGTACACAGGAAACTAATTGCATATAGTAAGCATCATGCAAAAACTTGTTAAATAAAATTAGAAGGCATAATGTTCTCCAGTGCCCTCCATTTCCCTGCAAGAGAATGGGACTTAGAAGGGAACCCCAGACAGAGAAGGAGAAAACTTTAGTTGAGCAAAGAAGGCGATCTAACTGAAGGAGACAGGAGGGGGGAAGAAGGAAACACACTAATGCACACGATGTTTATACACAAACTTATCATAGTCAATCACTATGCTAAGCACAGAAAGGAGGGAAGGGGGAGGGAATAGGGTGGGATTTGAGGGAGGGCTAAATGAGCAATGTGTGCATGCATGCTTCTGATACCCTGACACTTATCAAAACATATAATTACGATGTACCAATAAATATAATAAATAAAAAATTAAACTGTGTGTACTTAAAAAATAAATAAAAAAATAAAAAGTAAAAAAAATTAAACGGCAAAGAGGACCTTAGAAGAGTTAAAAGAGTAGCTGGGCATGGTGGTGCATGCTTGTAATCCCAGTACTTGGGAGGCTGAGACAGGAGGAATGCAGGTTCAAAGCCAGCCCTGGCAACTTAGTGAGGCTCTCAGCAACCTAGTGAAACTTCCAAATAAGAAATGAAATTGGGCTGGAGGTATAGCTTGGAGATAGAATGCTTCTGGGTTCAATCCCCAGAACCAAAAAAAAAAAAAGAAAGAAGTGAAAGAAATAAGTATTTTAGGAGAAAATAAGAAAGAAAAATAGCACCTACAGCACAGTACCAGGATCTATTTAAACACCTGCTTTTTCTTTACATCAACTCTTGTTTATTTACAGGCAGCATCTCTATAGCAAGTATGAAAGGTACTTCTGAAAAGTTTTCGAGCCTTTAGAAAGTTCTAACACCTAAATCTACACGAACCTTTCTGTATTGCAGCAAGTCATTCTGTTATATACACATTTTAGTACAGCTGGCTATTTTGAGAGAATGTAAACAAAACTGGTTATAACAAATGAATTTTGTATTCCTGAGATTTCTTTTTCTCTCAGTATGTTATCATTTTGAGCTACATTTTTGGAAGTATATATGACAGGTGTACTTACCAACTGTGCCTGAAAGAATTATGTTTTGGATAAAAAAACACTACAGCTTCAGATGTCTAGTTCCTCATCCTTGTATTTTCTTCATGTTGAAATTTTTCTTGCATCAATTTGTTTACTTCATATTTCTCATGAGTATTTATTTATAATTTATACTGTCTATTCTCAAATGATTTTTAAATATCTTTTTAAAATTCATGTAAGACAATTCAAATAAAAATAGCTCAAACTCACATATATATAAGAGCCATGGAGGCCCAGGTTCTCTGTGGAAAGTACATATGCCTAAAAACTTTGTAATGTTAAATTTAGTTTTGAATTTTATGGCCAAGACAAACATGAGCGCTGATTAAAAGCAGTAGTGGAAGTTAATTATAAGTGATGACTATTCCTGAATTCTAGAAAGCATTTATTTGGTGGTTCCTATCTATGCAGGAACACTATATTCTAAGGAACATTTGAAAAAGAGACAGAGATGTTTCTCATATCCCAAACCACTCTTGATAAAAGTCTAAGGTGTACCTTGCTAATGTCAGTAAGTGAAAGTGTGAGTTGGCCTTTTGGTGATTTTTGCTGTTTTGTTTGTTTGTTTGTTTTTGTTTTTGGTGAAACTTAGCTAATGCAGTCTGGCTATTTAGCCTTCTGCTCTGGTGACAATTAGAATGGGGTGTGTGTGTGTGTGTGTGTGTGTGTGTGTGTGTGTTTATTTTATTGGTGCCTTGCAATTATACATAATGGTTAGGATGCAATGTGTGAAAAACATATGTGTGCATTTCCCTCCTTATCCCACCCTGTTCCCCTCCCCTCTCTCCCCACATGAGTTAGTGAGATTGCTAGTGATACCTTCACATATTGCCATAATATTATTTGAATTGTTTCTTTCTTCAATCCTCCCTCTCCCCCTGTCTTTCTCCCCCAGCCCCTTCAACTACTGTACAGATCTCTCTCTCTGCATTATTTAAAGTTTCTTATGTTTCCTAATTTCTCTCTAGCTTCCACAAATGAGAGAAAATATACCACCCTTGACTAGAAAGTCACTTAGCATAATATTCTCCAGTTCCATCCATTTTCCTGCAAATGACATAATTTTGTTCTTTATGGCTGAGTAAAATTTCATTGTGTGTATATACCACATTTTCTTTATCTATTTAGCTAGTGACAAGCACCTGGCTTAGTTCCATAATTTGCCTATTGTTAATTGTGCTGCTGTGTATGCACATGTATGTAACACTATAGTATTCTGACTTTAATTCTTTAGGAAAGATACTAAGGAGTGGTATAGCTGTGTCGTATGGTGGTTGTATTTCTAGTTTTTTTGAAAAATCTTCAAACTGATCTCCATAGTGGTTGTACTAATTTACAATCCCACCAACATTGTTTAAGAGTTCCTGTTTCCCTATATCCTCACCAGCATTTATTGTTTGAATTCTTGATGATTGACTTTCTAACTAGAGTTAGGTAAAATCTCAGCGTAGTTTTGATTTGCATTTCTCTGATTGCCAATGATGTTAAACATGTTTCTATATTTATTGGCTAGTTGCATTTCTTCCTTTGTGAAGTGTTTATTCATTTCTATTGCCCATTTATGTATGTATGTATATGTATGTATGTATGTATGCACATACGTACGTACTGAGGATTGATCCCAGAGGCATTCTATCTTGGAGTTACACCCTCAGACCTTTTCTAGGTTGCTAAGAATCTTGCTAAGTTGCTGAGGCTGGTCTCAAACCTGCAATCCTCATGCCTCAGCCTCCTAAGAACTGGAATTACAGGCGTGCACCACCGCGCCCAGCTTGAGTTCTTTATATATTCTAGATATTAGTTCTCTATTAGGGGAGTAGTTGAGAAGATTTTCTCCCATTCTGTAGGCTCTCTTTTAGGCTCATGATCATTTCCTTTGCTGTGCAAAAACTTTTAAATTTGAGGCCATCCCATTTATTAATTCTGTTTTACTTCCTGAGCTTTGGAGATATTATTGAGAAAGTCTCTATCAGTGCCTATTATGTTGGAGAGTTGATCCTATGGTTTCAATGTTAATTTCATAGATTCTGGTCTAATTTCTAGTTATTTGATCCACCTGGAATTGACCTTTGTGCAGGGTGAGTGAGATCTAATTTTAATCCTCTACATGTGGATATTCAATTTTGCCATCACCATTTGTGATAGAGACTTTTTTCCAAGATATGTTTTTGGCTCCTTTGTCAAAAATTAACAGGCTTTAAGTGTGCAGGCTTACTTCTGTATCTTCTATTCTATTCTATTCTATTCCATTCCATTGGTCTCATTGGTCTATGTGTCTGTTTTTGCACCAGTACAATACAGTTTTTGTTACTATAGGTCTTTAGTATAATTTTATTTTATTTTATTTTATTTTATTTTATTTTATTTTATTTTATTTTATTTGCGGTACCGGGGATTGAACACGGGGGCGTTCTACCTCTGCGCTATGCCCCCGGCCCTATTTTTTATACTTTATTTTTGAAACCGGGTCTCACAAAGTTGCGGAGGGCCTCACTAGCTAGAGAGAGAGAGAGAGAGAGAGAGAGACAAGGAGAGAGAGAGCGAGAGAGCTGAGGCTGGCCGCGAACCCGGATCCTCCAGTCTCCGCCTCCCAAAGTACTGGGGTTACAAGCGTGCGCCACCACCCCCGGCCTTTAGTATAATTTTAAATCAGTTGTTTATTGAAGGATTTTTCTTTTTCTTCTTTTTATTTTTTGCAGTACTGGTATTGTTCAAGATGATCTCCCCACTACCTGACTTAGAATCATGTGAACAATTTATCAAAATGTATGATTCTCAGTCTTATCCAAACAGAATATTTGGAACTGGTTTATGTTAGTCCATCTCCTCAAAGAATTGTTATGAACACTAAAGTCGTTACATCTCTTTCAAAAAAAAATTTTGGTATATGGGAAGGGATCAAAGGGCAATCTCAGTTACAAAGAATTTGAAGTTTGAAGAATTTGGATACCACTATCCAAGGTTTTATAATTATTAAGTCAATAATTTCATCTCAGTTTCTTTCTCTTTCAGAATAGAGGGAATCATTTTACTTAATTTTCCAGAGAAAATTGTGAGGATTATATTAGTAAATAAATATAAACATGCTTTGAACACCATGAAGTAAAAATGAGAGTCAGTTTTCATAATTATCATAAAAATATATAGTTTCATAATCTAACAATAATAAGGAAACTAGATGGAATAGGAGTTTTGGGATCTCATGGTATGTTTTGCTCCTGAATTCTTCTTTCTAGGGTTTCTAAGGTGAGAGTATTAAGTTCTGGGGCTGAGGAAAACGGGGTCCTTCTGCTGCTTAAATGTACCTTCAAGCATTTCTGCTATATTTAGATATTTCTTCATCATCCTTCTAGCTATTTATGCTGCTCATTCCTGGGGCATTTGATATTCTACAGTACAAATTAAGTTGGGATTTGACTTTCTCTACTGCCAACATTGGGATCGACTTTCTTAGCTGAGGACCTTGCTTCTTGTCTTTCTGCATTCTAGCTTCCAAAATAGCACTATTGTCTGTTCTCTCTTTTGTTGCTATTGTGAGATTTTTGCCTATTTTGAAATTTCTTCACTGTCATTTCAAAGGATATTGGGTATGGGTCTGCTAATCCCAAACTAATGTTTTGGAGTTATTTTTCTAAAATATAAAGACTTTCTTTTTAAAATAATTAGTTGAAAACTTGATTCACACTCTTTGTTTTAGGGTGTTTTGAGGAAGGAAACAGCTCAAATAATGTTATGGCCATATATGAAGATATCACTACCAATCTCACTAACATGTATGAGGAGGGAGGAAGAGGGGTGTGGTGGGATAAGGAGGAAAATACACCAAGTGATGTGTGGATTATGATGGGATCACTTGGAATATAACTGTGCTGTATAATTACAGTGCACCAATGAAAGTATATAAAAATATGGTACATACATTTTGCCTTCAGCTTAAAAAAATGAGAATTTCAAATCCCCACATCTAGTTTCTTCATTCTCAGTAACGATAAATCAATCAGTAAACAAACCAAGGCTTCCTGAGAGAGGGAGTCATGGCAGTGGATATTAATTTTGAAAAGCCCTGAATGGTGATCCTTGTTGGCAATGTTCTTCCTAAAAGTTTCTTATGACATCACTTTTTTCATACAAGAGTTGATAAATGTGACAGCAGATGTAAGCCTGATTGTACTGTGAAAGTGATAAACATTAGAGACATTGATGAAAATCCAGTAATGGGGCTTGAAAAAATTTTGATTCAGAAATTTCAGAAATCCTATCAATAAACCATAGATAATCATGGTAAGAAAAAATTGTATAACTTGTATGTTTAAATTAGAGAAATTTAATAGACATGGTAACAATGTATCTTCTTAGTAGATGCTATGGCTGTATATACCCTAAGTCAAAGCACACACTGCAACAGTTAGCAATCAGGAGGATGCTGGACCTTTGCAGACACAGGTCCTAACTGCTTCTCACTTTTCAAAGACCTGTTGTTGCCAGGTATTGATTATAAAGGTACAGTAATCTAAGTTACTGTAGTGGACACTGCTTGTTATGCGTTCTTGCCATGGAAAACTGCTACAAAAAGCTACTGCTGATTAGAAGTCTCACATGAAATGACTTGGAGTCAAAATGATTATTTTTAGAAAAAAAATTATTATTATAATTATTAGAGGTATGGGGTGGTTGGGGAAAAGGCAGAAAAGTTTGTCCTCCTGTAGCCAGCACCTTTCTTTTATTGAAGGTTTAAACAAAGCATTTCTAAAATTGATTAAATGGCAGGGCAGTCACAAGTTTAGGGTTACAGGCCAGTTTTAGGGAGAGGCAGGCATGGGCCAGGTTTAGGGAGGGGCAAGGTTAACATTTCTGGGAGAATAGGAGGTCATCAGAGTCCACCTTTCGGTCTCATTCGGTCCAAGGAAGCTTGTCTGCTTGTGGACAACTTCTACTCAGCATGTACTATGTACATAGCTAAGCCAGTCCGAAATGGTGACCTCATCATGTGGGCTAAGATGGCTCCCAACATGTCCTCCCTTTAGTTTTATAGATAAGGCCAGTAAAATTAACTTTGGATTTTTTTTTTTGTTTTTGAAACATCAATTGTTTCCATCCAATTTTGCAGACTGTACAGGAAATAAAAGGTAATGTCACAACCAAGATACCCAAACCAAGCAGCCCCATATATGAGTAGAAAGATACTTAAAAGGGTCAAAACTAGAAATGTCACAGGACAACACCATAATTCTGTGGAGAGTCCTGAGGAGTTCCCAGGTTTGGGGATGGAAACTCACCTCAGGACCCTTGGGGTTCTTGGCTTCCGTGGTGAAAAGAATTTCAGCATGTGCCAGTCAGAGACAAAGACAGATTTATTTAGGAAAAGTGGGGATACACGTTCAATGGAGAACACGGGCCACCTCAAGAGCATGAGAGGCCCTTGGGATATTTGCGATCCTTTTCTTATAGGGGACCTAGAGAGGGGGGTAGCTAGGAGCACATGATGGGAATGGGGTAACATGGACTAGCAGGTCACCTTTGTTCAGGTTCGAGCCATTTCATTGGTGGGTACTGAGTTGGACAAAAGGTGGGAATTCCTTTGGGATAAGAATCCAGGGAGTTGAGGCATGAAGCTGGGGTGCAGGGCAAATGTGAGACTTCCTCTGGGATTTTTCCTCCCAGGAAGTTGAGGCATGAAGATGGGGTGAGGGGTTTGACAAATGTGAGATCTCAGGAATTTCAGGTGTGAAGCTAGGCCATTATGATTAAAAAGTTTAAGCCATGCCTATTGAGACCCCAAGTAAAGGACAGGCCAGATGGGCTGTTATTATTAAAAGTGTATAGGCCAGGCCTATTGAAGCCCTTTGCCTAAGAAGAGGACAGGCCAGGTTTGCTATTATAATTAAAAGTGTGGCCCATTCAGGGCTTTTGTCAGGCTCTGTAAGGTGAAGCTAAGGATTATGAAGTTTCTAGATTTTAAAACTATATTTCCCCTTTCCTTCCCAATTTATCTTCTTTCTACCTAATATTTTGTTTTTTCTCTCCTACCTCAGAAATACCCTCAGCCAGGCTCTTCCAGATTCTAGCATCTGTAAAGGTTGGAGTTTTAACATTAGCCATGGCTAGTATATCTAATGAAGCATTATGAAAAGGATCTAATCTTAGTAAATTATTTTTGTCAGATCATTCTGTATTATTATCCTTATAAGGCACTTTTGTTACACAATATTTAGTAATATTATAATGACATTGTTTCCAATCTAAATCAGAGTCTTTGTCTAATTTTTGTAAGGATTTTTTTGTCGATGTGAATCTGAGTCTGTCAAGTTTCCATATAATTTTTTGGAAGCCCTGTAAATATTTGGCATGTTGAACTGAATGATGAAGCCACAGCCACTGTGGAAGCAGAGGCGATCATATCGGTGAGAATCACAATCCCGGCAATCAGCCACCAGATAAACCTCTTTGTCCTTTTCCTTTAAGTGTGATAACAGTTCCTGCATGAAGGCTACTGAAGGCTTCTCCTGCCAGGGCTCTTTAAGTGTAACTAGTATCCACACTACAACAGGTCCTTTTAAAATCATAACACCAGTAACATTACCCCAGTAACATATAGGGCTGTTATTTTATTCTACTGTACTTTAATATTCCCTGCCAGGAATACTTACGGAAATATTTTGTGTGTGATTTAGCTGTACAGTGGAAGTATCAGCAGTAGCATTTAATTCATAATTATCCCTCCAAACTCTTAAAGGCTCCTAAATTAACCCATTTTTAGAATTGGCCAAAACCAATTCTCCACATAGGTGGAAATAATCCTTCTCAGACCCATCTCATAATACCATTTTTTTTAAAAAATTTAGTAATAAACACTGAAGATTCCTAGCTATCTCTATACTCTAAACCTAGACCTACACCTCAATTAAAACCATTTAAAAGCTCCCATGGGGTCCCCAATCAATAACCGCTTTCCCTGTTATAGTTGAAGTGCCAGGTTCGTGATCCCACCAAAGACCACCAGGGAGCCGATTCCGATGCAAAACACATGAGGGTCCTTTATTCAAGCTCGAGCTCGGGCCTCTTCCGTGCACCAACGCAGTGGTCACAGAGAGAAGCCCCTTCCTCTCCGAGAACAAAGCTTTTATCCCCCAAGGAGGCAGCCCACCTCATCTTTACGTTGATAGGCTAGTTTAAAACATAAGCTTATTGGTGTTCTCTGGTTGGTTTAACTTTCGCGCCTTAGGTAGGGGCCATCGTTAGGGAAGCTTTAACCTTGTATGGTGACCTCTTTCAGGATGGGCGGAGGGGCCTACTGACTCTGATCAGAGTAGCCTCGCCCAGCCCAAATTTTTTGGATTTCTAAACCCAGGTGTGTTTGACACCGATTGGCTGTGTCTAGGGGTTGCTAGGGACAAGATCAGATTACAGGGTGTGGGGGCAATATGCTATAGAGACTTAACTTCTAGAAAACAGGTACTTAAGCCTATTTTACTTAAAGCTTTAACTAAAGCCTGTTATGGCTTTATTTTGGCTCTTCATAGTCAACTTTTGAGAAGGGGCTGTTACCCACTCTAAAACACCCAAAGGGACCCATCTAGATTTTCCTATAAAGTTATATTATACCCATACTGAAAACTATCTCCTGTGCAAAGAAGCTGTTTTGGCTTGGCCCAATCTATCCAATTCTGATTCAGCCCTCTGGGCGGTGGCCTGGATCTACCCCCAAGTGATCAGGCAGGAGAAATCTTCCTCTGCATCACCCCTCCAGTGACTGCCACCCCCTGGGAGGTTAACTTTAGCCTTTTGATTCCTTCAGTCATCTCCTGAGTTTCCTCTTTAATATGCTCTGACATTTTTACCTGGAATCCAAACACAAATGTCATTATTTTTTACAAAAGTATATTCTCTGCCAAGAGTCATTAATGGAGGAGGACCTTTCCTTTTCCCATACAAATGATCCTTTCAGAAAACCTGAGGAATAAGTGGCCCACACTTATCATCCCAGTACGTGGGAGGCTGAGACAGGAGGATCTCAGGTTCATGTCCAGCCTCAGCTACTTAGGCCCTCCGCAACTTAGTGAGACCCTGTTTCAAAATAAAGAATAAAAATAGGGCTGGGGGTGTAGCTTGGAGGTAGAATGCCCCTGGGTTCAATCCCCAGTGCCGCAAAAAAAAAAAAAAAAGACCTGAGGAATAGGCCGAGTCAGTGAATAAGTTTCCGTTGCATGTCTCTAAGATGATGTAAGCGAATCATCATCAGTTTGAAAGAAAAAAAAATTTAAGAATAATAAGAGAATCCTTAGGGGAAGCATGACTCCATACCCCCCTTCTTTGTTGTAGAAGAGATTTTTGAGTTGAGGCTAATAATAGAGTTTTTTATTTAGGTAATGACTGTTAAAGCATTGTTTAGGTTATTTTGTTAGAAGTTGTATACTAGTAATGTTAATAGGCAACAATTACAAAAATATACAAAGAAAATAATAAATAAAACTATTAGAGACAAAAACAAATTTAGTTTTTATAATAGCTTTAATAATTGAATATTATGATATTTTTTATTTAAATTTGACCTTTTTATATATAACTATTATTAGTACCCAATTTTTAATTAGAGTGGCATGATTTAGAATATCAAATGATTGAGCACTTTTAGTTATCTTTGTTTAAAAATTGTCACAATATAAATCTTAGCTGGGCGTGGTGGTGCACGCTTGTAAACCCAGTACTTTGGGAGGTGGAGACCAGAGGATCCGGGTTCGCGGCCAGCCTCAGCTTTCTCCCTGTCTCTCTCTCTCTCTCTTTCTCTCTCTCTCTCTCTCTCTCTCTCCCTCTGTCTCTCTCCATAGTGAGGCCCTCCGCAACTTTGTGAGACCTGGTTTCAAAATAAAGTATAAAAAAATAGGGCCGGGGGTGTAGCGTGGAGATAGAACGCCCCTGCGTTCAATCTCCGGTACTGAAAAAAAAAAAAAAAAATATATATATATATATATAAAACTTAAAAAAGTATATCACTATTAATTTTTGTTTAGAGGATATCTTATCTTTTTAAGTTTTGTGTTTTAGAATATACTTAGGAAATATAAATATATTTAGCTTACAAAAATGTTAGTAATAATTAATATCACAATTGTATTATATTAATAACCCGTGTAATTGGAGTGAAATTTAGAATTTACTGCTCAGAAACGTAAGTGTAATTACAGCTTTATGTAGGTTAACAGCATTGGCAAAAAAAATAATAACTCTAGACCTTTTATAAGTTTAAAAAACAGTGTTAAATGATCAGAAACAGGATTATTAGCTGATGGCATTTAGTCAAAGCAAAACAGATGTGAATTATGTCTTAAATTATGGATTTTTGAATGGTACTAAATATCAGATATAATATATTCCATAAAGAGATCACTTATAAGTTACCTTGTATGTATTTAAAACCCATATGTCTAATGTTATAAGCTTTTATGGAACATTTAGATAACCTCAGATGCACAGCACATTTAGCCCTCAGATGTATACATCTATAGTTATAGATATACAGGGTGTCAAATCTATAGTAACCCAAAATAATAGTTGTCTATTTATTTCTGTTAGATAGCTGGCTAGATATTAGTAGATGGGCTCAGCTGGAACAGACTGGAATTTTACCTGCAGATCTCTTCTCATTTTGATCCCCTCCCCTGTGTAAAGGGGCAGAGAAACAGTACAGGATTTCCCAACCTGTAACATTTTAACAGGCTGTAAAACAGACATTTAAACTCTGATTCTATTAAGGTCTAACCAAGAGATTAACTTGATAAAGATGTAAAATCTTTGTTTAAGCTAGCTCTTAGTAAATTGTTACCTAGAGCAAAAACGAAACCCTATTGTTTTAAGAAAACAGAAATTGTCTTAACAAAATGTGAAAAAGATCTTTGCTTTTAGGCTAATATTTTGTAAAATTTTACCAAGAACAGATCAATATCTTAAGAAAACCTAATTGTTTTAAACATAGAATGAATGCCTTAAATATGACTTTTAGAAAACCCTTTAAATAATTCCTTTTAATTTTAACCAATCTTATTACATATATAAATTTTTAAGTCTTACACTTTGCAAGTTATTTGCAACTTTTTAAACCCTCTGCAACTTACTTAACCTTTTGATTTATTTCTGCCTTTCTCTTTCCTTATGAGATAACTTAGTCACTGAGAACAAAAATACTGCCATACAAAATCCTTTCCCATCTAAAAGCATTTTTCTCTTTCCTTTAACCTTTTTACTAAATACCTCTTTATACCAATAAATATTTCCTTTTATTTATTGGAGTTTTTATTTTTAAAACAATCCTTATAAAAATCTTTTAGTTTAGATAAATTACCCCCTTTTTAGGTAAGATAAAATAGTTTGCTTTTAATAATTTTTATCAAAACACAGCCTAAGAATATTTAGCCTTATATATGTAGAATCGCAAATTAATTAAAATTTTAACTCTTAGTATTTTATGTTTTGTAATTTCTGTTAACATTTAAAAGAATGTAATCTTAAATTGTTTTTTACATATATGAAAACACATTTAGTAGACTCAAATATATTGTCTTTTGTTGATGTTAAAAAGCTAGGAATATATTTAGCAATTGATGCTTAGGATTTTAACATATACACAATTTAGCTTTTAAAAGATAGACATTTATAAAAGCACACTTATATTTACCTAATTTTCCAATTTTAATAGTTATTTTAGTTTATTTGTGGAAACCAAGATGTCAAACAAGCATAGCTAACATTTTAAGCTACTTTTTCTGTAAAGGAAAAAAACGTAAACAAAAATGGTCATTATACTTTAAATATCTAACAAAAATAGACAGATTCACTCCTGATTGGCAAGCATCCTAGAAAAGAATCATGTTAATAATTTTTATTTATTTATTTGTTTATTTATTTATTTATTTATTTATTTACGTTACTGGGGATTGAACCCATGGGCATTCTACCTCTGAGCTATACACCCAGCCCTATTTTTTGTTCTTTATTTTGAAACAGAGTCTTACTAAGTTGTGGAGGACCTCACTAAGTAGCTGAGGCTGGCCGCGAACCTGAATCCTCAGGTCTCAGCCTCCCAAGTACTGGAATTACAAACTTGTGACACCATGCCTGGCTATGTTAATAATTTTTAATAACATCTTTTACTCTTGTTTTTATCAACAAATTTAAATTAACTTATTCTTTAAGAATTTAAGTCACGTGACTAAAAGGTATTTGGATCCATTTTTGTTGTTATTGTTATTTTTTTAATTTATGAATACTTGTTTATTTGTAAGCCAATTTTGCTACCTTAGACAGACAATACTCTTATACATACAAACATACATAAAAATAGACAGAAAACAAATATCCTGTAGCTATAATTTGCCAGGAATCTTATCTTTACAGATAGGGTACTAAACATTGTGCCATATTTAAAGTTCCAGATTTTAAAACACAACCTATTACAGATATCTGTTTTGTGCCAGTGAGCAACAGACTAGCAGATGGACACAAATATGAAATCCTATACAGGAGGGTATGTCTGAGGCAGAGTCCACCAGTCAAGGCTGACACTAAATCAAATGCTTTAGGTGGCCACTTGTCGCCTTGAGGAAAACTGTACAACAGACATTACCAGTGCTTATTTCTTACAGAGAAAAACCCCCAATATTTAAATATTTAGATTTTTTATTATTTTTAGAACAAGCCTTTACTTTTTAATTTACATTAGGGCCAAACTGGATAACAAAAACTAGTTTTTTCCTTGTTTTTTAATTTTTTTGCCTTTTATTTATCTAATGTGCACTACAGGGATAAGCATGATTTAAAAAATTTTTAAGTCTGAGATATGCATCCCTCACTATATTTTAAAAGCCAAACATTTTTTGAGCAAGGGTCAGTAAAGGGTGAGTGAGGACTTTTTAACAATTTAAAATCATAAGGAACAAATTTTTAAAAAATTTGCTGTGAATTATTGGGATTAGGACCTAGAGTAATAATAGAGTATGTTGACATATCTCTTTTATAGTCTGCTGACTGAAATTAGTCCCCCCCATTTAATCAAGCAGCAAAGCATATTAATATGAGACAAATTATTCCCCAGATGTCACCCAACCATGAAATTTCCCTTCTAAGCTGGTCACAACCTTGGCAGCTGAAATGATGTGAGTGACTCACAGAAACTCTCAGGTTTCCTGTCCACATTCGGATGCCACTTGTAGTGGACACTACTTGTTCTTGCCATAGAGAGCTGCTTGCTGATAAAAATCCCTGGCATGTACAACTCTGAGTCTGAAATTATTTTTAATATTAGGGGCAGCCATTCAGGAGGCAGCTCAAATCTCTTGTCCTACTGCAGCCAAAACCTTTCTTTTATTGAAGGTTTAAACAAATCATTTCTAAAATTGATTAAACGGCAGGGCAGTCACGAGTTTACGGTTACAGGCCAATTTTAGGGAGAGCCAATCACAAGCTATGTTTAGGGAGAGGCAGGCAAGGGCCAGGTTTAGGGAGGGGCAAGGTAAACATTTCTGGGCAAATAGGAGGTCATCAAAGTCCACAACGCGGTCCCATCTGGTCCAAGGAAGCTTGTCTGCTTGTGGACAATTTTTACTCAGCATGTACTATGTACACAGCTAAGCCAGTCCAAAATGGTGACCTCATTGCGTGGGCTACGATGGCTCCCAACAAGTTACCTATTCTTTGATTCTCCTATTGGGTGTAACTCTATTAATTGTCTTATAGGAGAGAGAAATACCTTGGGGTAGACAAGTTTTGATGAGAAACATGAACACATTCTGTGCCTTATGGTATAATCTAGGATAGTGACATATAAGAATAATACTCTGAATTTATTACATATTAAGGTAATTTCACTTCGAATCTTTATACTGAAGCATATGACTTCTCTAACCTTAACTTGGAAATAGCACAGTATGCATCTGTTCTTTTGGGTGACCTCTGATGTACACACTCTTAGTTGCACAGGCTCTTGCAGAGCTGGCAAATCAATCATGGTGAAGAAGGTATTAAAGTCCTCTTGCTACTCAGCTTTGTTCAAAGCTAAAGGAACCCTTAAATGAAGGCCTTCTTGTGGATTAATCTTGCTAGTCTTTCTCAAGCATCCTGTTTCAAGCGGATGAGTCATGCTGTTATTTCCAGTATTGTTGAGTGTTCTCTGAGCAGAGGCCCAAATGATATGTTGGTCCTAAATATCTTTTCATATTTTATAATGTACATTATAGTCTAATCATAGAGTACTGCAACTACATGTTTTATTATATGTGCATAGAATGGAAGTCCATCCTCAAAATGTTTGTAAATCTATGTTATAAAATTAGAAGGTAATTCAAAGAGAAAATATACCAGATCATTTTATTAGATGCTTCTGTGAAGACAAGCACACGATTATTGCAATCCTTACTGCGCCAATACAGAAAAGTAACTCCAAGAACTTGAAGTTTATCTTATCTCATTTGGCATGTGAGTCCCTTAACTCTCATTGCCTGTACTTTTACATATTAACCAAAGAATCTTAGCTTACCAACATAATACACAACTCTAGGCGAATTGTAGAGTTCAGGAGAGCATCAGATTTAGATGCATGCATTCTTCTATTTAATGGTATGATGAGGTAAGCTATTAAAAACAAAGTAAATGAAAGAAAAGGCATTATAGGCCGGGCGTGGTGGCGCACACTTGTAATCCCAGTACTTGGGAGACTGAGACTGAAGGATCTGTGTTTGCTGCCAGCCTCAGCTACTCAGTGAGGCCCTCTGCAACTTAGTGAGACCCTGTTTCAAAATAAAGAATAAAAAATAGGGCTGGGTGTGTAGCCCGGAAGTAGAATGCCCCTGGGTTCAATCCCCAGTACCACAAAAAAAAAAGAAAGAAAAAAAAGAAAAGGAATTATAGTTTTCTCAGATGAGCAAGTGGTGATTTCTAAGACTGTTCTCTTTGTTCATTCCTGTTTTTGCTGAATTGTCAATTCGTGACAGCTGAAATTGCAATCACTGCATGACATGTCCATCTACCTATTGTGTAAGAGGCTATGTCAGAATTATTAACCATGTGGGAGTCATTTAAAAAGCTAGTATGACCATGATCATTTAGCACTTAGAAACTTCCAGAGCAGCAGTTTAAAAAATAGCCTTGGGCTGCAGGGCCTCCTTTGCCAGCTAACATATTGGGTTTATTATATGAAAGGGACATTGTGATGCCTTGATCCTGATTCACAGAAGTTAGAGCATCGCTAGCTTGAAATCTGGATGTGTGTCTTATTGTTACTCATTTGTGGCTGTCTGGGTTTCTTTGTGTGTCTTATCTGGGAGTGATTTCTTCACTGCTTTCACCATTTGCATACTGGTATTCTATTTTTTCTAGGAGTTGCATGTTTGTGCCTCTCTATTGTGTCAAAATTCCTTATCACTAGAGTCCTCCATCTTGCAGGCTAAGTTGAGTATCTGAAAGTCATATGTGTTTTGTTCTGAATTTACTTAATTGTCCTTAATTGACAGATAAGCAGGTTTCTGCCTCCCATAGTCCTTTAGTTTGTGTAGGTCTCCTGTCCTAAGGAAAGAGTGAGAGGAATTGTGGTACATGTTCTAGTTTAATGAGTGGTTATTTTTGCCATTCTGTAGAAACTTCCATGACATAGAGACAGCAGAGGCAGGTGAATTATGTTCCACTATGTCAGCCCCAAGCTAAATAGGGCATTATGTTTTCCACAGTGAAAGCATCTAGAGGGAATGCAAAGTAGTTTCCATTGTTCAATGAATCACTCATTAACATCAATTGACATCTATGGAATTCTTGTTGTAGTTATCATAGCTACGGGGCTGAGAAAGCTGGTTATCAAAGAAAGAAAGAATAGCACACTGGTTCAATAATTTCTTTATTTTTTCCAAATTAAAAAAATACTTCAGAATCCATTTAATACATTTTCTGGACATATACATTGAGATCCATGTTCCTCAACCTTCAAATGTTGTGTTATAAATTTGTGAACATTTTGACATTATTACAACTTCTCAAAAGTTACTGAAACTATTAAATTGCCTGGATGATTGAAGATAAAAAGAACTGTAGTCAATTAATATGAGAATGTCATTTTTGAGTGATCTTTGGATTATGTTTTATATACTAATTTAGCTTTACAACCTGAAGGTAAAAAACAAACAATTACATGGAACAAAAACTTCTTTGATGTATTATTTCTTCCCTAAGACACTGTTGAAATGCTCAAGCCTCACCACTAGTATAAAATGCAGAGTGAGGAGCAAGATGCACGATGTTCTCTACCTATTCTGGTCAGCGTTCTCACAGCCATACTCCATAACTTAGAGGAAAGAAGATTTATTTTCTTACTATTTTGGGTTCAGTCCATGTGAGGCCAGGGACTGAGGACCTTAGGGCATGGCAGTGGGAGGCAGAGAGAGGGAGAGCACATGGGCTGTGCTCCTCACATCACAGAGACTGGAAGCAAGAGAGAGAGCAGGGGGAGGAGAAACCAAATATAATTCCTAAGGCCACATGCCCAGGGACCCACCTCCAGCCACACCCTAATGGCCTCCTGGGTACCACCCAGGTAAATCCAATACAATGGATTTATCCACTGCTGCAATTACAACCCTTAAGACTAGATTATATCAACTCCAAACACCAAACTATGAGCTCTTTAAGGGGCCATTCTATATCTAACCATAGCACTACCTAAAGTCCTTTTGGTGAGAAAATACTAAATTATATTTTACCTGAGTATCTCCAGCTTGTCCTCTTCACATTAAGCTTGGAGGCACCTTGTTTGCTGAAAAGGAATTTTGTTCAATTTCAGACCCAACCTTTTACTAATTGTGTGGTCTCAAGTTAATGAGTATTCCCCAGTTTCTACATTGTTAACCAAGAGAGTGTGAGAACACTCATAAAATAGTATTTGAAAAGACTAGAGATCAAGTATAATTGAGTAGTGTCCTGTTAAGCATCTATCACAATAGTCCACTTGATGCTCAATCAGTGTGATAGCAGTCGAAATGGAGGAACATGAACTAATTAAAGAAATACTGAGATGAATAGAATCAAGGTAATTCAAGGTAAAGTAGTTACCTGAAAAACATTTAGAGTTACTCTAACAATCCCAGAGAAGGATTTTGGTTGATGATGCTATGATAATTATAATACTTCATGTCTAAATGCTTACTACAATATGCCTTAATAGAAGGTGCATGGTATTATCACACTTTTCAGATGGGAAAATTGAGATCAGAGAAGGTAAGCACCTAGCTCAACATTACACGGCACATAGGTGGCAACATGTGGACTTGGCCCTACATCAATCTGACTCCAAAGTCCAAGTTCCCATCATTAGGCAAAATAACCATCCAAGGGTACATAGTTGGTAGAACACCCACCACATAGTGGTTAGCAAAGGTGTAGAGCAGTAGAAAACTGAGTTTTCCTTCTACCATTTTAAAAAAGAATTTCTTCATGTATTAAATCGTTGGCATAGGGGGTTGCTAGAGTCATTTCATCAGATGCAAGTTTTTGTTGTGATTATAGAAATGAATGCTATTCCTTCTCTTCAGCTATCTCTTAATGAAACTGTAATTCATGACTATAAATTATCTTGAGTCATTAAGTAAATAACATAATCCAGCATTTTTTGACCACTTAGTGAAAGTCATCAGAATACCATTTCATTGATTAAAAAAGATGATTACCAATATAGTTAATACAAACAGTGATCTATTTATGTCATGTGCATGGGAACAGGGCAAATAAGAACATGAAGCAGTACATGCAATAGCACTTGGGATTCTGACTAATCAGATGCCAGTAGCCTTTTCATTAATTAAGTTGCCTCAGGTTGATTGCTGAAGGCATTGGCTTGTCAGAACTCAAATGACAAGATTCATGCAAGTGTTCCTACATAGTAAAATACTTAATTATTTTACTCTCCATATTGTATGGCTTATAATTCTGTTACTCTTCCACTGAAGGGTAAACAAAGCTCCCCTTCCCTTCAGCCCTGGTAGCTGAAGACTCTTTTTAGCTCAAGTGTACTCGTATCAAAGAACATTATTGGGATCTTAAAAAGAAAAATATTAACTGTCTATTCAATTGTCAAATAGATCCTTGCAGGGTTATTTGTGGAATCCTAAACTTAATACATAGGAGAGGAATAATTAACTGAGACTCAGGTAATTCGATTCTGGGCATAATTCTTTTTTCTTCTTTATTTTATTTTTTTACTGGTGCATTGTAATCATACATCTTGATGCAGTTCAGGGTGATAGAGAATATGTGCACAGCACTCATTTAGCCCTCCCCCAATTCCCACTCCACTCTCTTTCCCTCCCCACTTTCCCCTGCTCAGCACAGTGATTGGCTTTGATAAGTTTGTGTATGTACATCATGTCCATTGAGGTGTTTTCCTCTTCAAGTCTTCCTCCCCGCTCCTAGCTCCCTCACTTAGGTCCCCTTCATCACTCTAGTAAGGTTTCTCCTTTGTCTGGAGTCCCTCCTGTGTCCCAATTTCTCCCTAGCTTCCACATATGAGGGAGAACATCTGACCCTTCATTTTTTGTGACTTGAAGAGGGCATAGGACTAACGCTCCAACATATAGGCACCGTAAAAACTTCCTCAAAAAGACCCTAAAGGCACAAGAAATTAAAATGAGGATTAATATGTGGGATTGCATTAAACTAGAGAGCTTCTGTTCAGCAAAGGAAATTATCAAGAACCTCAAGAGAGAGCCCACAGAATGGGAAGATCTTTGCCAGCTACTCCTCTGATAGAGGACTAATATCTAGAATTGGCACAATTCTTCTACTTTATTTTTTTAACTTTAATCTTGACCAAGTCCTTTATCTTACTGTCTTCACATATGAAATTAAGAGGTTGTATAATTTAAGGTGTCTTTCAGCCATGATATCCTAAGCTCTGCTCATCTAACTATGCTTAATTTCATAAAATATATTAAATTATTGGAATAATCTGTACAACTCAAGTTGATCTAGAATTTATTCATTTGCAGTATCTATTTTTTTAATATGGCTATATCCTGTCCTATCCTGACTTACTCCTTATGAAATAATAGATGGTTGATTCCCCCTGGAGAATGAAAATCTTTTTAGACATTAGCATATGGTCTTATTAATTTCCTTTAATTCATTCAGTGTTTCTCTGCTGTTAGATGTTTTGCCATGTCAAAAAATGTTGATCATCAAAAATTGGGTGATGCTAGTGGTATTTAATAAGTAGAGGCCAGAAATGCTGTTTTACAACCTATAATTCACAGCACAGCCTGGTACTCGCAACAAAGAATTATGGTGCCCCAAATGTCAACAGTATATCTCCATACAGAAAGAAAGCGAGAGGATGTCAACAGTGTATGTCTACACACACACACACACACACACACACACATCCTAAGCTAAATATATACTTTAAGTCAGGCATGGCAGTACATGTCTGTAATCTCAGTACTTGGAAGGCTGAGACATAGGTTCAAGACCAGCCTTAACAACTTAGTGAGACCCTGTTTCAAAATTAAAAATAAAAAGGGCTGGGAGTATAGTTCAGATGTAGAATGCCCCTGGTTCAATCTCAAGTACCAAAAAATAATAATAAAATAATAAAGTAAAATAAATATACTTTAGAGAAGAATTTTAGTCTAGGAGAATTATTTTGTGACAAATATTATAAAGCACACTATAAGGAAAAGATAAAAATCACTTTATTAAGCATTTCAAATGCAATAAGTAATAGTTATAATTATTTTCAATCTATATGGAGAAATATTTGAAATTTGGTGGGATAAATGGTAAGAACATGGACTCTGGAATAGGCTTTCGTGGGTTCATATCCTTATTTTTTTATTTGATAGTTATATGACCTTACACAACTTATTTCTCTTCTTTGAGTCTTAATTCTCTCATCTGAAAATATACTTAATTAAATCTTCTTTTCATTGTTGTTAAGACTCAAAATAGAACATTAAGCATACTAGAAGCTGTTTAAAACTGACATGTGACAATGATTATCTTAATAATTTTAGTGCAGTATGATTTTGTTGACTGATTTGCTAAAAAAAATCCATGAATCAAAGTTTATTTGCACAAAGTTCTTGAACTTATTTAAGGTTTTATGGCACAGAAGAAATATTGAGATATGCTTCTGTTGAAGCAAGGCGAAAGTAGGACAAAAACAACTTTTTAAAAACTTTTTTGCCACTTAAAATACATGAAAAAACAATTTCATATGGTGTAAAAAAGAAAGTACTTGCATATACAGAAGCTGGTGCCAAAATAATAAATAATGTTGGAAGGATACTGTAAAGTACTGTGCAGAACAAGAGAATCTCCTAAAGATATTAAAACCACCCACAAATGAATCAGAAAAAAGCTGCAGTTGAAAGATGACTAGAAATATATTTGTGGCTTTGCTGGGAACAGTTTTCAACATGCCCCATTTCTAAACTTCTCATCTTTTCTGCACTAATATGTCCAGTAAGGGTCAATAACTAAAGAAAATAGTCAAGTCCAGAGCAAAGAATTCATGGACACCTGAAAACCAGGCTCCTTGGAAATCATCTGTTAAAATTTGTGAATTTGTTATTATTTTCCCATTATGAGCAGGCTTTTTTCCCAAAGGAATCCTGCCTGATGAGTAGGAGTGCATTGTTTGAAAGAAGCATGAAGTACTTCTTAGGTGTTTTTCCCCTTCAGCAAACTGTGGGGAAGATGGAGGAGTATTCAGCATGAGGTATGCTGTCATTATATTTATTCTGGGCCTTTCAGCACTGTAATTTATTTCTGTACCAAAACAATATGAATTGTTAAAAAATGTACTTCTCTACAAAATGAAACAATTGGACTGGATCTCTTGAATTATGCACATATCGTAGCTAAAAGAATGGTATTTTCTGAATAATAAAAATCACACCCTTTTGCAAAAGCAAAATACATAGTTACAATCTTTATCATAGTTACAATTTTTAAGGGCTATTCTCCCAGTTGGACCAAAAATGAAGTTTTGAAAAATTTCAATGGTCCTCTGAAAGCCCATTACAGTTACGTAGAACAGAGTGCATTCACCATCTCTTGTCTTTTTACTAAGATGGCTCTTTCTGGAAATGAACACCTAAATGGAATTGGTGTCTAATTTTAGAAGTAGAGTCACTTTATTGTGTGTGAAGTCTCTTCTAGAATAAATATAGGCAGATCATCTTCTTCTTCTAAGAACTGGGCAACTTGGGAGAGGGAACAATTAAAAATGTTAAAAAATGCACACTAGACAACATGAATAATTTCATTTGCTGAGATCCTAAGGCAAAGAGAAGGTAAGTTTCCATTTACTGAGTAACCAGTTTGGGTAAAGGACTCTTGTGATGCCTGCAAACTCTCCTGGAATCCTCAAAGCCACCATGCAGGGTGAGTGGAAGTGAGTTACCTGTATATCATAGATGAGGATGAAGATGAGGATGCTAAGCCATAGAGAGGTGAAGCTCATTCAACTAGCAGGTAGAAGCTCTGAGTTCAAATCCAAATGTGCAAATTTCCAAAGTTTAACAATCATCCCTCTAAATCATACTCCTTGCATCATTCATTGCTATTTTCTATGTTTATTTCTTTTTATTTGTACTTTTGGAATAATTTTATTGTTGCATTGTAATTATACATCATAGTGAGGTATAGGGTGATAGGAATATGCATGCTTATATATGTACATAGCATTATTTAAACTGTTACCTTTATTACATCCCTATCCCCTTCCTCCTTTCCCTAAACCCCTTACATTGCTCCATTGGAGTCTCTATTCCTTTATCTGAGGTATCTTTTGTTTCCTAATTTCTTTCTAGCTTCCACAACTATTAGCTTTTGGGAACAGGCTAATTTCATTTAGCATAATATTCTCAAGTTTCATTTATTTTCCTGCAAAGGACAATTTTGTTCTTCTTCATAGCTAAGTAAAATTCCATTGTGTGTATATACCAGAGTTTTGTGATCCATTTATCTGTTGATGGACATCTAGGCTGGTTCCATAATTTGGCTATTATGAATTGTGCTGCTATAAACATGGATATGCATGTGTTTCTATAATATTCTGACTTGAATTTCTTTAGAAAGAAGCCCAGGGGTGGTATAGCTGGGTCATATGGTGGTTCCATTCTCTATCTGCTAAGAAACCTCCACATTGATCTCCATAACAGCTATACTAGTTTCAGTCCCACCAACAGTGTAATAGAGTTCCTATTTCCTCACATCCTCACCAGCATTTATTATTGTTTGTGTTCTTGATGATTGCCATTCTAACTGGAGTTAGATGGAATCTCAGTGTAGTTTTGATTTGCATGTCCCTTATTGCTAATGATGTTGAACATTTTTTCATGTGTTTATTGGCCATTTGTATTTCTTCTTTTGAGAAGGATGCCCATTTTTTAATTGGGCTATTTGTTTTCTTAGCATTATATTTTTTAAACTCTTTGCATATTCTAGATATTAGCCCTCTATCAGAGGAATAGCTGGAACAGACCTTCTCCCATTCTGTAGATTCTCTTTTTAGACTCTCGGTTTCCTTTGCTGCGCAGAAACTTTTTACTTTAATGCCATCCCATTTATTAATTCTCATTTTAATTTCCTGAGCTTTCAGGGTCTTATTGGGGAAGTTTCTACCAGAACCTGTGTTTTGGAGTGTTGGTTCTATGCTTTCTTCTAGCCGTTTCAAAGTTTCTGGTCTTATTTTTAGGTCTTGGATCCATCTAGAGTTGACTCTTGTGCAGGGTGAGAGGTTTGGGTTTAATTCCATTCTTCTATAAATAGATAATCAGTTTTCCTAACAACATTCAATAAAAGGCTGTTTTTTCTTCAGCATATGCTTTTGCACCTTTATCAACTGGCTATAATTGTGAGGATTTGTTTCTGAATCTTCTATTCTATTCCACTGGTCTGTGTGTTTGTTTTGGGGCCAGTACCATCCTGTTTTTATTACTAGAACTCTGTAGTATAATTTGAAATCAGGTATTGTGATGCCTCCAGTGTGGTTCTTATTGCAATGGCTTTGGCTATTCTGAGTCTATTGTTTTTCCATATGAATTTTAGGACTGATTTCTCTAGCTTTGTGAAGAATGGCATTAGTATTTTAATAGGGATTGCATTGAATCTGTAGATAACTTTTGGTAGAATGGTCGTTTTTATTTTATTTATTCTGCCTATCCAAAAGCATGTGTTTCTATTTAAACACTCCCCAAAGCACTTTGAATCTCCACTGCTAGATGAATTCTCCAATGTCATGGGTAATGATTTGCATTTTCTGTGCTCTTTAGATTATTTCATACTGACTGGCATATGCTTGGTGCTTATTATAAATATTTGTTAAGTAGATGCCAATATTAAAAACATACAACAAATATGTCTTCCTCTCTTTGCCAAACAAAGGTGGTAGTTCTGCATACCTGTCAAAGCATTAAGATATTTTGAAGACTGATGTTATATAAATGCATAGTTACATAATTGACAGACTCCAGCATGTGTAGACAGGGTCTAACTTCTGTCTACTTGAATGACAGTACAAAAATAATCTTTTGGTTGTGTGTTCAGAAATAGTTGTCTAGAACAACGTAAGAAAATTAAAAAGATATTTGTTTACATTTTACCTCTGTGGATGTATGCATTTCTTAATGTACAAAGGGAATAAAAACTGTTATTGAAAGATAAAAACAGCAGCAACCAAATCCATTTGATAAATTATTTGTATGAGAATTTTTATAATTATTCATGTTTGTTGGATTCATAATTGGTATTAGTTTCTTACCTTCATTGGTATTATAATGAAGTATTGCTCTATGCATATTGTTTATATGACTGACCTCTGCTCCAGAACATCTAATGTGCAAAAACCAGTTATTTAACTTTGTATCCCTGCAGGTGGCTAATGGGTAAATTCATACTTTACCATATTGTAGCATGCAATTGAGGATGCAAATTGTGATATAATCAGAAAAAGCACCATGCCTTCAATGGAAGCTCTACTTTTGGATCACTTTTTAATGTCTTTTGACTTTGAGTTTCTGATAAGTAGTATCATGGCTTTGTAAATTATATATATATATATATATATATATATATATATATTCATATAACTTTGAGATCCTAATGAATAATATCATAGTGTTATAATATATTTATATGTGTACATATACTATATATAATACATGTATGTTCATTTAACTTTGAGATTCTGTTAAGTAATATCATAAAGTGGTAATAATACTACACCATGTGCTATTTCTACCTCTGACGTATTCTGTTGATACCAGTAAACACAAGCCTAAGGATCCTTTTTTTAAAAATAAATCCCTAATTAATAGATACACTCAATATAATTATTGACCAAATCATAAGCTTAGACACATTTTCCCACAAATGTGTGTCACTTTTAATGAATTTTATTTGGGGAAAGGTAAAAAGCTACACTGTGAAAGGAGTCCAAGACAGCATGCCTACCATATTGGCATTAAAACAATTTTTTGTATTTGAAGGAAATTTGTTTTGTTGGGAAAATACAATTCTGTTTTAATCAGGGTATGTCAGAGTTTAAGGATCTTTTTTCCTGCACAGAGATATGATTAACAGATCAATCATTCCCTAACAGGGACTCTCTTGATAATATTGTTCTTCTTTGAAAGTAAATCCAGTTCTTTTTGAATGTGTCATAGATTCATTGCTGTCCTGAGGGGGAACTCTGCTATGGTGACAAATTTAAAAAAATATATATTTGAGTGAATACTAACTAAAATGACAATAAAGATGAGAAGCTTTGGCTTTGTATACAATGGTTTGTTTTTATGGTACCCAATACCAAAACATATTAAATTCTAAAAACAATATCATTTGTAATTGCACTATTAGAACTATTGAGAATACAGATTAACAAACAGAACACTCATTATCCTAACTCACATAAAAAATGAAATGTTAACATTTTATTGTATATTTTTCAAGAACTAGAACATTTTGGACTTAAAATACAAAAAAGTAAAAAATATATGCATGCAAAATAATAATTAGATCGTGCTTTACATATTTTTATTCTGCTTTTTTAACATAATAGAGTGCAAATGCTCATGTATGTCAATAAATCTAAAAAGATTTACACAATCTAAAAAAATTTATACAAGCTGCATGTGTGGCTTAGTGTGGGTGCAACATTGTTATTTCCATTTCTAATTTTAAAACCTTGCCATAATGAATGTGCACACATATACACATACAAAATATGGCTTTATGAGCTTTTTTGATTATTGTCTTTTCTAATTATTTCCATTTTTACAGACAAAATTGTAGGATCAGTAGTATGTACTCTTCTCTTTTTAACATTTTAAAACTGGTTTTATACTTACAGAAATTTAACAAAAGTAATACAGATTACTCCAACATTATCCACCCAGCTTCTCCTAGTGTTAGCATCTAGCATAACTATAGTCCAATTATCAGCACCAGGAAATTACATCAGTGTACTATTATCATATAAACTGCGAATCTTAATCAAATATCACCAGTTTTTTCTGCTTACAGGATTCTATATTGTTTCCCATGTTGTATTTGGTTGGTATTTTTCTTGTCTCTTCCAATATGTGACAATTCCTCAGGCTTTCCTTGTCTATGTGGCTTTAATACTTTGAATAATACCAGTCAGTTGTTCTGTAGAAAGCCTCTCAATATGGGTTTGTCTCATGGCTTTTTATTATTTGAATGAGGTTATACATTTTTAGCAAGAATATGAGAAAAACCACCTCACATTCTTCACGGTGCATAATACCTAGTGTTCGGTAATATCCATGCATCTTATCAGCCTTACCATTGGTGATGTTAACCTTGAACACAGGGTGAAGGTGGTGACTGCTGGTCTTCCCCAAAGTTACTACATTTCCCTCTTTAATTAATATGCATCTTAGAGGAGATGCCTTGAAACCATGCATATATCCTGTTTCTCCCCATATTTTTGTTGCCCACTCATTTAGCATCTTTGATCGAATCCTCTCTGCAACAGTCATTACTGTGATTTATCATGGTAATTTTTCTATTTCGCTCTTCCGTTTATATTGATTACATACTTTTTAAATTATTTTTAAAAATTTTAATTGTAGAATATTTCTAAAATAGAAATGTGCATGAGAATACAAAGCCAGATATCTATGCACTCCCCACCCTGGTAAAATAGATGGTTAACATTTGATATGTTAACTTTGGATCTCTTATTTTGATTGTGATTTTGAATTTTGTTATTTCTTTAGAAAAAAATGGAATAGATACAGACAGATTTCCTTCTCCTGTCCCTTTCCACTCTTCTCCTCCCTAGGAAATTGGTATTTATCATTCTCATGAATTTTTAATTATATACATGCATATGTATACAATTGTAAATACTATAAAATACTAATTTAAATTGTTAAACCATATCATAATGTAGATATACTTTTTTTCTACTTGTTTTCCTGTCCAGATTAACATTATGTCTTTTAGAATTACCAATGTTGAACATACTGTCTATTCATTCTATCTGTAGAATGATATTCCATAAATTCAAGGAAATATGCTAAAGATTCAACATTTACTTATGGGACTATAAAATGTTTTATCCTTTGGACTTATAGAGTATCCATTAAAATGAAGATTTAAATTTTTATAAAAATATTGTAGTATGGTTTAAAATAATAGAAACCTGGAAGCATAAAGGATAAAATGTTTTATCCTTTGTACTTATAGAGTATCCATTAAAATGAAGATTTAAATTTTTATAAAACTATTGTAGTATGGTTTAAAATAACAGAAACCTGGAAGCACATAAACCCTCTTAACGTCGTAATGTGTTATATCTCATTAATTCATGTAATCCACAAATGTTTACATCAATTGAGGGCATAAGGAATACAATATGATTTCCTTAAGAAGCTTACCATCTAGTAGGGACAAGTGGACTTGTGAATAATATGACTGTGTAAATGCTCTCTTTTCATATTATCATGAATTCAGAGATGAGGCAGTGATCAAATTTCCCTTAGGAAAAATATAACTAGACTTCCTGGAAGGACAGTTGTCAAGCCTTAAATATTAAAAGGTAGTTATGAGTTTGGCTGGGCTTTCTAAGCAGGGAAAAAAACTGCCAGCAGAAGTAATGAGCAGGGAAATGGCCAGCTCAACTGAAAGCCTCATAATTCAAAAGGGTGAGGTGGCACAGTGAAGAAGTGACATAGAAACGCAACATGAACAGAAACCATGTCTAACAGAGACTTGCAGTTGCTGTGCTTTTCACATGGCAGTTATGTGTGTCCACAAGGAAGACAGTCCTTGGGGAAATCATGGCCTGGCCATTCTTTAGTGTTGTCCCATGGACACTTTGCTTCCTCATTAAATCATATTAGTCCATTTTTGTGGAATATTAATTCATAATTCAGAGGGGTTCTAAGGAGATATGCAAGCCCTCTTACATAGTCCACAGTAGATTATCATAAAATTTAAAGCTATCATTATTATGTTTACATACAATGTTTTTCCTATAAACCTTTGCATACAGTGTTTTTCTTATAGACATATGGAAGGTATTGCCAAGTTATAAGCAGAAGTGTAATAAATATTATTATAGTCTTAATTTAAGAAACAACACTGTGGGGGCAATCTGAAGAATGACCTGAAGTCTCACAGACAGTGAGACTGCTTCGGAAGGTGTTCCATTTGTTGCATGTGTACATGGTAATGTGGTACAATCTTATTAAACCCTATTGTTTATATTAGATTCCTAGGGCTGCTCTAGTCAAGTACCATAAACTAGGTGACTTAGAACAATGGAAGTTTATTGCCTCACAGTTCTGGAGGCCAGAAGTCTGACTTCAGGGTGTGGCAGGGCCATGCCACCTCTGAAGGTACTAAGAAAGGGTCTGTTCCAGGTCTCTCTCCTAGCTTCTAGTAGGTCCTCGGCTGGTGGAACCATAAATCCAACCTCCACATAATGCCATCCCTTTGTCTATGACTGTCCCTTCAAGTGGCTTTGTTTTTATTAGGATACCAGTCATATTGAATGAGTTCCCCACCCTAATCCAATATCACCTCCATTTAACTAATTCCTTTTGCAAAAACCCTATATACAAGTAAGATAACATCCCAAAGTACTTGGAATTAGAATTTCAACATACAAACTTTGGGGGACACAATTCAACCCATAACACTGTACTTTCTGACTTCAGGGTTAAATGGTCCTCTCTAGCACTATAGTAATTAGCAATTAGCAATTACAGATGAGATTATTAACTACTTTTAACTTTAAATTTTGTAATAGAGCTAGCTAACTCTGCCCATTGGTGCCAATTTAAAAACTGGCCCACTCTGCAAATACTAGGCCAGTGTGAGATGATGTATATAACTTTTATTTACTGAGGTGTGCATTCTTGGAAAAAGCAGTTTAAAACTATTAGGTGATAAAAGGTTTTTAAAAAGCAAAAATGTTGTTTATAGGATAATTAAAACTATATAAGGAATATATATGCATATGTATGTCTGAAATTAAATACACTAAAAAGAAATATCAGTTTTATTTTAATGATATGAATTTATTCCAAAGTTATCTTTAATTTGATTTTCCAATAAGTAAGGCTATATCAGATAAATCCAAAACATCAGCTGACTTATTAATGCTGAAAGTTTTGAGTCCTTGATCTTGGTTTCTATGCAGTTCGAAAATTTATTATACTTCTGCACACACAGAAGAAGGTTAACAAGTGTGTGGTGCTTTGATATGATTATTAATATCACATCTCCAATCTGACATGAAGAGAGGGCAGAGCATGGAGTTATGTACCACAGTCCTTCCATTTTACTTAAACTATTGGCTCATTGCTTGATGCTGAGAGAGCTAACTTTAACCTCCTCTAGTCACATTTTAACTTAAAGGATGAAAAAGTATTGTATGCCTTATTCATTTATAGGAATATTATGAAGCACCGTGGTCATACTTTTTGGCCGAAAAAAATAATTTTGAACTCAAAAGAGTGGTGCTTTTAAGTGTAATGAAATGAGAAATAGAAGTGATCCATTTGCTAATTGTGTATTATTAGTGGTTTTTCAAAAGTAGCTCTATTTAAAAATAAAAAGCGGACAGTGTATGAAGTTACTTTGGGAACAAAATGTCATTACTGAAGGTGTACTTTTTCCTGTATCAAACTAATAAATAGTTCAGAAAGTCCTTTGCAAATTTATCAAAATGTCATCTTCAGGTACTGGGTTGGAAAATTAGTAACCGCTGGAGTGTGTGACTATTGAAAGGTGTCACTGTATGCAGGGCCTATCAACCTTTAGATTCTGTCATAAAGCAAAGATGTTAATCATTAGCCTTGAGATTTAAAATCTCAGAAGTTCTTAGCATAAAAAATAAAGGCTAAATTTTAAGTATTTCTTATACTGTAAATCCAGATGTGCAAAAAGAAAATACAGTATTTTAAAAGTACTCAAATAAATTATATCACTTAAGAATAATATAGATATTAGAAAAGCTTATACAGTATAGTGGCAGATTCCTTCATTTTATTCCTATAAAATAGTTTGTGTTGGCATTTAATTACTGTAGATTGAGGAATGATATGTTACTAGTACACTTTTCACACATATGATAAACACTTTTAAATACATGTGTGGCCGTTACTATGTTTAGGCAAATATAGTTTTGATTCCCTGACGAGATTTTTGGTAATTGAAAGAAGTAGCATGAAATGTCTAGTGAAGTGGTACAGAAATGGTATCATTTTACCTTGACATAGTTAACCACACTGGAAGAGAGACCCACACATGCAATAACCCTGACCACTATGTATATACTCATAACAATACTACTACCACTTTACATTGGGCACTTCATTCAATTTCCCAACACTTTCAGATATATTCTTCCCTTTTTCTCCTACCCATGACACAGATGAGGTAGAAAGGAAATCTCACTGGGCAGGTGAGGAAACTGAGGCTGTGCTATTTTAAGTGTCTTTTCCAAGGGCAAACACAGGCTAATGCTTAGAAATCTATGGTACTAGAACTGTGTCTTCTAGAGGTCAGTGCCATACTGTACAATACTGTATTTAAAGTGATATTTTTAATGCGGAATAAGAACGCAGCACTCACCAGAGTTCAAACAAGGAAGGAATAGTTTATCTACAGTCATAAAGCTATGCTGGTCTTTAAGGTTTTAGCAGAGTAATACTTGAGCTTTCTATGCTACCTTCCTTTCAGATAATACAGGGATTTTTCAAATGCTCTCAAGGTATACCTATGAGATAGGAGATGATGTCTATCATGGCAGATGAAGACTGGTCTTAATGTTCCAGAGATCTGCATAAGGTCGGTATTTACAACAGGATCTATTCTGACATCTAATTATGTAGAAATTCTTGCTTTGATGGGATTAGATATAATCCATGCTGCATTCTTGGTGGCTTTTGGACAAATTATTAAACCTCTGAGAGCTTCGCTGCCTTGTACAATGGGAAAGCTGGTAACAGCTCTTGGATAGACTTGACATAAGAATTGTTGTAAGCATGTATGTCCTTATCACTCTGAACTCATTATGATGTGTGATTACAATGCACCAATAAAAGTATATTTAAAAAATAATTACATGGAAGAGACACGTGAGTTGCCTAAGATAATCCTGATACATTCAAGAAGACATGGGCTTCCCCCTCTCTCCTGTTGCACCACATGAGACCGTCCTTTATTATTTCAGCCCAGGTTGCCTCAATCAGCTTCGTTACTGTTTACCTCATTACCATATTTATAGCATTTTATAGTTTTATCCTTGAGTTGAAGTGCCTATTACAATGTATCTCTTTCAACCGTATTATTTTATTTCCCTTTCTGAAAAATAGAGGTCAGTGTCAACTTATAACAGCACAGTGATTATGTTATTACTCATAATTTAGGGGATATTTTAGCAGGCAGACCTTTAGGGAGCCACTGTAGATTTTTGATAGTTTAAGCCTTGTCAATAAACAATTGATCTCTCAGAATAAAAGGATTTGGAATGACTGAGTTGTATTTTTAAGAAACATAATGGTGTGACAGATAGCTAGTTTGAGATAAAGGTTGAGTTTTTTTAAGTACTAAATGGAGAACTTTAGGAAATTATATGGGTAATTCAAAAATTTATGTTATCACCATCAATTTTTCCCCCATGGATAATCTGGGATAACTATACATGATCAGGATGACATTTTCTTGATGCTATGAAATGTACTCTTGGGTAAAATAGTAAAATACTAAAATAGTTTGAGCACAATTCGTGTTAAGTCATTACTTTAGCAATAACTAGGTACCAGTACTGGCTACTCCCTGATGCATTTTCTAATATATAATGATATGTTCATGTCGTCCATACAGAGGAAGATGATGCTTTCTTATTTGCTATGGTGAAATGCTGTATATTTATTCTGAAAGCAGTATCAGAGCATTGTGGTATACATTAAGAGAAGAGGAATTATAATATAGCCTGAATTACTGTTTTTAAAATATTGGTCTGATCTGTCAAAAGCTCTTCTGATAATCATGATTTTTGCAGTCATCATAAAATGCAAATTTTGCAGGCATGAATGAGAGTATGAAGCATGATGCCAAATATCATACCTATATTGTTGCATTTAGTTCTTAAAATAACCCTAGGAGCTCAGTATTATTATTCTATTTTGCACATGAGAAAGTTGGGGCATGAAGACAGTAGGTATCTCATTCATGTCATACAACTACTTTAATATCACAATGAACTCTCCATCTGACTACTTGGAAAAGCCACAGAGTTTTTGTTTTTTAAATTGCATAGAGTCATCTAATAATCATTAGTGTCTGGAGACCCACCTTAATGCCATGAAATTTTGTTTCATTTTATGAAGTAATAAGAGCTGGTTGAAAAATACAAAAAAATAAACTTCTTTTGTCAGATTTCTGTAAAAGGTGAAGAAAATGTAAAAACAGTCAATAGCAGAATTTTCTGGTCTGAAATTTAGCTATTTTATGTGTACACTATTAATCATTGTATCAAGACTAATTATTGAGCCTTCATTATATATAGAGCCCTATGCATTCACATTAGTCTTCCAATTTTAGAGAGGAGACTGAGTTTTAGGCAGTTTAAATAACTTGCCCAAGGGAAAAAGCTGAGTTGTGCCAATGTCTGGAGGAGTTCAAAGTCTGTGCCCTTAATCACTATGTTATATCTTGGAAGTCCTGCAGGGAAAACTCCATAGGAAAAAGAATTGTGATAACTTTTGAACATGTTATTCAAAGCTATGGGAAAATTTGTTAAAGAAATAGAGACTATCCTTTCAGAAGTGAATGGATCACTCTTTGTATCTGTATAAGAAACTATTACTGAAGGGTAATTAGGACAATATTGTATTGAGGATTGAAATGTATTAATCTTTATAGTAGCTTTTAAAATTGCTAGTGGAAAGAGCTCTCCTAAAGCTATTTTCTTTCCAGTTTGAGATGAGAAAATTTAGAGTCTCAGTTGAGATGAGACATAGATAAACTTGAAGAACATGATCCATAAGAGTCTAGGTTCTCTGGCCCCTAGGAATCTGTAACTATAGTAGTAATATGAATTTGAGATCTATTTTTATTGAGAAGATATTAATATTTTCTATAGTTTTGTATGATCAGATTATTCAGGCTAACTACATTTCTTTTTTTTTTTTACTCAAATTATATCAACCAGAACAGCAACGTTGTTATTCCCATGCTGACCAGGAGTTTTATTAACAGCTATATGCCTTTAATTTACAAAATACATTGACTATTAATACATGATATTTGTTAACCTTTAAGAGTATAATATATGCATACCCATGTTCATAGCAGCACAATTCACAGTGGCCAAATTATGGAACCAACCTAAGAGTATAAAGTCTATATTTAGTATAAAGCCGGAGAGAAGCAATAATAGGAAAGAAATCTTTGTTGATTAGGTGTTTGGAAATGATTGCATTAATGTCTATGTGAATTTTTCCTAATATTTTTATTCTATCTAACATGCATCATATTAATAAAATATTCGGGTTATTTTGTATGTGTGTGTGTGTGTGTGTGTGTTGCTGAGGATTGAATCCAAGGGCAATCTACCTCTGGGCTACACCCCCAGCCCTATTTTATTTTATATTTGGAAACAGGGTCTTGTTAAATTGATGACAGCCTCACTGAGTTGCTGAGGCTGTCCTCAAACCTACAATCCTCCTGTCTCAGCTTCCCAAGTACTGGGATTCTAGGCATGCGCCACCATACCTGGCTCTACTTTTTTTAATCTTCAAAGCACTTGTTTTTCAAAATGCCAGAATTCCAGGCCCATTTAATTGCATTTATATCTTTCAGTTGACTACCAACTTGATCTCTAGAACTATTTTTTTTAGAAAATAGGATTAAGATTTTATTTTTTCATTTTTATTGGTATGTTATAATCATATATCATGATGTTCAGCATGATACGTGCACACAGCACTAGGTGAGCTTCTGCCCAGCCCCACACTGCTCCCTCCTCTTCCCCATACCTGATATTAAGATTGGCATTAATAATTTATATATGTATATCAGTTGAATTATTTCAGTGCATCTAGGAGTTTCATGTAGCAGATGTAAACTAAGCAATTCATTGAAACAAACAAGCAAGAAAAACTCAGAAGTCCTTACATAGAAGAATTTATCTGAATATCAAATCATAGGTAAATAAGGAAAAAATGGTTGCAAGTGAGGGGAATTTCACTCTGTCCAAAAGTTTTAACAAAATATTTATTCTTGATGGCTGATGATACCATATTATCCACCAGTTATGGCTGGGCGTGGTGGTGCACGCTTGTAATCCCAATACTCGGGAGGCTGAGACAGGAGTACCGCAGGTTCACGGCCAGCCTCAGCAACTTGTGAGGCCCTTTGCAACTTAGTGAGACCCTGTTCCAAAATAAAAGAATAAAAAATCGGGCTGGGGGTGGAGTTCAGAGGTAGAATGTCCGTGGGTTCAATCCCCAGTACCACACACACACACAAAAAAACCCTCAAACCCACCAGTTACGGATATCAGAAACCATGCTAGATATTTTATAAATATCAAATTTAATGTTTCAAAAAACCTTCAAGGTTGATGTAGACATGAAAAAGAATGTTCAGTAACTTACCTAAGGTTACATAGCTTGGGGCTGAACTCAAGCTTGTCTCATTCAAAAATCTGTGGTTGCTTCAAATATGTCCCTTTAAAATGCAGTAGAAGATGTAGTGATGGTATTGTGGCACACTACTCAGCAATAAAAAGGAATGAGTTATTGATACATGCAACCACAAAGATGAATCTCAAAAGAATTTTTCTGAGTGAAAAACCAATCTCAGAAGATTACACACTGAGTGATTCCATTTATATAACATTCTTGAAGTGACAAAATTAGAGAAATGGGGAACAGATTAATGGTTGCTAGGGATGATGGGGAATGTGTGGAGGTGGGCAGATGGGCAGTGGATGTAGTTCTAGAAGAGCAGCATATGGGATCATTATTGGTAATGGAACTCTTTTGCATACTGACTCAAGTAATGGATACACACACACATACACACAAGTACAAGTACAACTGGGGTCATCTGAACATTATGGATTGTATTATTGTCATATCCTCATTGTGATACTATACTATAGTTTTGTAGGATGTTACCATTTGGGGACGTTTGGTGAAGTATATAAAAGATCTCTCTGAAATATGTTTTACAACTGCATATGAATATGCAAATATCTCAAAGATGTTTAATAACAACAGTTCATAGCAAAAGGAACATGGAAATGGAACCTTCTGGTTCTGCTGATCTTCCCTGCTTTCTTAACAGCTAAGGTAGTGATGCCTTTGACAGATCGTAGAATCTTAGTAGGCTAGAGAGCATTATAAGCGGAGTGGAGGTTAACAGGGCCCAGATGTAAATTGGAAGGAATAAGCCCTGGCAGTGGGACCAGAGCCCTGCTATTCCTTGTGAATTCCATGTGAAGAATTTCAGCTAGTTAACCCTACTTGGGTCCTGATACTGGCATTCAGTTCCAGTGATTGCAAAATATGCACACTATGTTTTCTAGATAATAGGAAGTTTTTGTGTGATCAATAAAGGAAACATGGTAGAGCAATAAGCAATTTTATTTTGTACTTTTAACGTACTTTTCATATAAATTCTCACATTGGATTTATTTAAATCTTGAATTCAAATAAGTTTTTTTAATTGTGAAAATGTAGTCACTACATACTAGAAAGATTAAGTAAATATCTATCTTCAGTCTTAACAAAAGTCTAAACTCTCACCGCATATCTCAACATGTCCCAAACAAAATAATTGTCATATTTTTTAATTTATTTGTTTGATGTTCCTCTCCTGAGTAGACATTAAGCTCTAGGACTGTGGAACCATTTTTCTTCCTCTGTTTGTATCTCTCTTCTTCTTTTTTTTTTTTTGACAACTAATCTATTACTTCAGTCATCAGTGTCTAGCATAATGAAAAATAGATGCTTAATTAATGGTTATTGAATTAATTTTAAAGTGAATGGTGGGGAGAAACCTGATGATATATCATGTGTAAATTTTCAAAGCATATTGAATTTCCAGGGAAGAAGAACAAAGTCAAAAGTGAGGAACTACTCTCTCCGCCCCAAAATTTATAAGAAGTAAACAACTTGAGTCCCACAGAAAGATTATTTGTGTAGCTCTAAGTCTTTGTTGAGGACCAGTGCAGGCTATAGAGATGTCTCAGCATCTGTGGAGTGACAGTTGGGTATCATCTGGCCAGAAAAATGATCTGGAAACCAAGAGTGATACCTAGGAATACAAATTGGAAGCTGATTACATGGAATGCTCTCTTACCAGACCAAAAAGTAGTGCCATCTTGCATCTAATTGAAACTAGATAAGAGAATATCTTTCTGACTTCCAGGCTAGTTTAGAACATTTACAAAATTTAAGCTTGTCCTTGCATGTAACCCTATGTACCTTATTTATACTTCTTTTGTCTACTTTTATTGCTTAGTTTTCATTTGCCTTAATTTGCTAATAAACTTGGCATTTAAAACCTTCAAGTCATCTATAAGTTATTGAAGAAAGAAATTGATTTAATACATTAGCATTAAAGTATTTTTTGTTATCTACAGTTTCTGGCGCAATTTTCTTTTTGTCTGTCCAGGTCTGGTGTGTGTGTGTGGGGTGTTATGTATGTGTAATTTCTTCAGTTTGACCTTATTTTGCTGTGTATGGAAGCACTTATGGTGTCAGGTGTTGAAATGGTTTCTGAATTGAAATAGAAGCCATCTAGGCAACCTCACTGCCCACAGGTTGACATGACAAGGGCAGTTTATTCTCACAAGGTCTCTGAAATAGTCATTCAAAAAACATATATTACACGCTTGCTGTGTAGCAGGACTTGTTCTATGGATGGGGAAAAGAATGAGCTAGCTCCTAATTTTAAGAAATGCATAGACCAGTAAGGGGGATATGTAAGAGTTATTACCACACAGAGAGCAATTATATACAGCAGGAGAGAGAAAACAAAAAGCCCTTCGTTGTACAAAGAAGAGAGAGCTCAACATTGGCTAGTTATTTTGAAGCCATAGGGAAACTAGGGCAGGCTTCACAAAGGAGCTGATGCTTGACCTATATATGGAAGGAAGGAGGAGGACAGAGGCTAGGGTTCATTCCTAACTGAAAGACCCATATCATGGGAGTTGCAAGGATACCACAAATAGTTCATTGTTGCTATGGTAACTATAATGAAATTGAGGATGTACCTGAAAATGAGGCTTAGGTAAAAGGAGTCAGATTTTTAAGGGCATTTGGACCCTAGCCTAGGGCTTAAACTTCATTTTCCTGTTAAAGAAAACCACTTAAGAGCTTTTGTTTGTTTGTTTGTTTTAATTAAGAGAGTGATGTGGTCAGATATAAATTTCAGAATGATCCCATTGACAACATGGAAAACAGACCCTAGATAAGCAGAACGCTAGTCAGAGGGCCACAGACCTAATATATTTGAGAAATATTAGGAGCTTCAACTAAGACAGTGACAATGGGAATTGAAAAACAGGGCAGAATTTAGAGATACTTTGGAGAACTTGTTATTTACAACATACTGGAATTAAAGAGTGTAATATCTGGCTGGGTCCATCAACTGAAAGAGATAATGTTAGTATAAAATAAGATTTAGTTGAAAATTGAATGAGATTAGTTTAGGTATGTTTTTGGGGTTGAGGATACTCTGGAAGCCACTGATTAGTACTGAGTCAGTCTGTCAGTGCTAAGGTTTCCATTCCACTATGTTATGCACCCCAGATGCAAAAAATAATGTACAGGTAGATTTTAGAAATGATGTGGCATTGATGGAAGACCAATAGTTGAATTGAGATTTCTGATGAGAAAAATGTGATTTACCACAGCCAGTTATGAAAGAGGAAGTTATTGGCTACGATATAGCTCAGTGATACAACATCTGCCTAGCAAGTATGTGGTCCAGGGTCCAATTCCCTAGCACCACATTAAAATAAAATAATAAAAAATTAATAAAATGACAAAAATAAAAGTTGAAGGACAGGAAGGAACTCAGAGATCAGCAAAAAAAGCACAGCTAAAGGAACTAAAGGCTCTAGGATTAAAATGTGTGTGTATGTGTGTGTGTGTGTGTGTGAGAGAGAGAGAATGAAGTAGCTAAAAATAGAATAAAGATTATATAGGCAGAATTATTTCTGAGTAATATATTTCCTAAATTGGGGTTATATAACTGGGTATCTGAAATGATTTGGGGATAAATGTTATTATAGGAGAGGAGATTTTTTAAAAAACTGAGAAGCAAGGAAATTGGATAGGCTCTCTCCATGCATTGCAACTTCTCAGAATTATTATAGTAGTTAGGTTGGAGAGGGAGACTGTAAACCAAGAGCTAGTTTTTCTCTATGAAAGTAGAATGGCCTGGAACTCAGTGGAAGAAATGATGTAAGGGAAGAATAAAGGAGTAGAGGGTAGTAGAGTAAATTATATTGGTCTCAGGGAGGGAATACTTTTCCAAGAATCAATCAGTTATATTCTTAAAGTCATAAGCCAGGAAAATGCTTGGGGCAGTCTCTAGATTTTAGTAGTTGTTATACCGTGGTAACCCAACTATGTGTACCATGACTAATCATAGATGAATGAGTCTAGTCACAACCATGGATGAATGAGACACAGAAACCTCTTCTACGTCATAAATTATATGGCATGTTTATGATAGAAGTTCTTTGGGAAGTACATTCTGAGGAAACGATTATGATTGGGAGAAGAAATAGGGGAATATCCTACGAAAGGGAAAAATCATCGGAAAGTGTCCAAGATTTTGTCTGAAACAAATAAGGAGTAGGGGAAACATATTGAAATAGTGAGCCGGGCGTGGTGGTGCACGCTTGTAATCCCAGTACTTTGGGAGGCGGAGACCGGAGGATCCGGGTTCGAGGCCAGCCTCAGCGCTCTCTCTCCCTGTCCCTCTCTCTCTCCCTGACTCTCTGTCTCTCTGTCTCTGTCTCTGTCTGTCTCTCTGTCTCTCTCTACTTAGTGAGGACCTCTGCAACTTCGTGAGACCCGGTTTCAAAAATAAAGTATAAAACATAGGGCCGGGGGCGTAGCGCGGAGGTAGAACGCCCCTGCGTTCAATCCCCGGTACTGCAAAAAAAAAATAAATAAATAAAAAATAAAGAAATAGTGAATATTTTGAGGCTACACTGAACAGAAGATGAGGATGGAAAGACACCTTATAGGAAAAATGAGGTTTAGGAAGCTTCTTTTTTCTTTTCCGGTGTTGGAATTGAAACACAGGGCCAGGACTTCATTCATGCTAATTATGTGATCTACCACTGTTTTACCTCCTCAGCCTATTTTTGTTGTTTTGTTTTGTTTCCCTTAGCAGAGGCAGTATGTAGGACGTAATGATATAGACATCAGGGTAGAAGATGCTTTAGTTAAAATTTATGAAGAATTCAATGAAACATACTGAGTTTGTGCTAATGAATTGTAATATACTTAACTTTCTTAGGCATTTTACTTATATATTGTATCTTGATAAAGCAATTGGTATACAGCTAACTTAATATTAATTTTAAAAAGATATCATTTTAAAAGGGATGGTCAGCAATATATCTTTAGTATTTTAAATTACTGCTGTTACAGTTCTAGAAAATTCAAAAAATAAAACCAAAGATTAAAAGATAATAATGCAATCTTTGGATTAATTTTAAATTTTGTCAGTCATCAGCTATTAGAACAATGTTCTCAGTGTTGTGAAGGTGGTGATTTTTTTAAATTCTAAAGAAATAGTTCATTTTAAATTAATTCCATGAGTTTCAGGCAAGACTACGGATCAAAGTTAAGATTCTTGCATTTGCTCAGTAACAGTATTTCATGACAGTGATGATATTTCAGCATCCATTTGAAATGGGTTAATTGCAAGAAACTGAAGAGAAAGACATTGGCTGACAATCAAGTTAGTCCTGTCACTAGAGGACATGCATGGAAAATGAAGAAACTTTGGGATCTGAATGAAATATTTATTTGTTTCAGTTCTTGCTCCAAAACATTCTTTTTTTTTTTCAGAGACAAAGACAGAGGTTTATTTAGGAAAGTGGGGGATACACATTCAAGGGAGAACATGGGCCTTCTAAAGAGGGAGAGGGCGACTTTGGGGTCTTTAGAGTACCTTTTAGTAGGAGACCCCTTTGAGGGGGTGGGTAGGGGCACATGGCAGGGGTAGAGGTCTGGATTTCCTCAAAATCCTCAGGTTCCAGACATCCTCTCAATGGGTGGTGGCTGGGTGGTACCTGAGTTTGACCAAGTGTAAGACCTTCCTTATGGATCCTTTGTTTAATAAGAATCTCAGGAATTTCAGGTGGGGAGATGGGTCATTATGATTGAAAGTATGGGCCTACTAAGGATTTTTGCCTAGGAAAGAACAGGCCCTGAAGGGTGAAGATAAGGATTATGAAATTTCTAGATTTTTAAACTATAGTTTTTCCTTCCTTTCCAGGTTTTTCTATCATATCTCATTTTCCCCCACCTTCCCCCAGACTTAGATCCCTTAATCTTAAGGGTTGATGAAGGGTGAAAGTCTGTCTTCTATAGTTTCTTCAACGCAGACAAGGGACGAAGGTCCTGCCTAGCCAGGGATCAGAAGCCTCCTCCTAACTGACCTAAAGGACACCTAGAGAAACTGGCCTCAGTTATTGAGTTGGGTTCTTTACAGTAAAGTTGGAAGTTAATAGAAGGACACAGTCCCAGGGACATGTGGATGAGTAGGTGATTTTTTCCTATGCCTGAAGTTTTTGTTGTGCCCATTGTGACAAAACTTCATAAGCCTGGTTATTTGGTCAACAGAGCCATTCACCTGCTTTTTGATGGTATTACAATTGCAGTGGGCATCTACATGAAAAAATTGACATTAGTGCATTGTGCAATAACCCAATTTTATTGCTGCAATGTTTTTTAAAATCTTTACCCTGGACCATACATTAATTAGTATTTTAAACTGGAAGCCAGGTAGCCAACCTATTTGGTTATATATGGCATTGTAAAAAGTCCTCATGGCACAAAGCCTAAAACACAGCATGCAATTTAGCATACCCTGTTCATTAGTACTAATAATTTTCTTACTATAAAGATCATATGCCACTGCTATCTTTTGATTTTACAAATTTGCCAGATCTGATTTTATATGTATTTTATGTGTTATATATGTATAAGCTATATACTATATATATAAAGCCATATCAAAGAATATATAGCATATGTATGTATGTATATATGTATATATGTATAAATGCATACATGTATAAAGTCAGGTCAAAGAATGTTCTGGGACAAGAACTAAAGCAAATGTACCTTTTCTATTTCCAACTTAAGCAACTCAGTGACTTGGAATTTCAATTTGAAACATAGGATACTGAGTCATAATTTCTTTCTGATTCAGGCTATATTAAAATAAAAAAGAACAATTAATCTTAAAGATCACCCATTTGTTTCATGTTAAACTCTATTTTTCAAGATTTTGTTTACCAGTAGGAATTTTAGCCACATAATTTTATTTGAAATTTCTTATACTAATCAATTCATGCTGACTGGATTGACTATTACCTTTGTATATGTTCAGTCTACTTTAAAAATATATGCAACATTTTCTGTCCTCTTAGATGAAATAAGCAGAAGTTACGCTACTTTTTAATATAGTAAGGAATTAGAAATATGAACTGTTCGTTCCAAGCCAAGGTAACAAAATGGTTCTATAGTCAGTGTTTGGATAGATAGAGGAATATGTGAAGATTGATGTTTTGATGGAAAATAATTGACTCTTAGTTGTTCTCACTTTTCTAAAGGCAAGGATGAATTTGCACTAATGCTTCCTTGCTGTCATTCTAAATAATATATTTCTGCAGCTCAAGTTGTTATCAGTAATGGTAAGTAGGTATTTTTGTGACATTCAGTCCTTGGGAGCCGGTGTGATGAATCTGTACTTGTCCACTCCATCCCTCTGTGGCTGATGTGCTGGAGGTTCGCATCTGTGTACTCCCTACCTCTCAGAGTGAAGCCTGCACCTTCTTTCTGGCACTGTTTTTATGGGCGACTTTCTGAGTAAGGAGTATTTGAGTGCTCTGATTAAGCGCTTGGGCTTTAGACTCAAACTGCTAGTAATTACTCACTAGGTGCATGACTGGATAAGTTATTTATTTATTTATTTATTTATTTATTTATTTATTTATTTGCGGTACCGGGGATTGAACCCAGGGGCATTCTACCTCCGAGCTATACACCCAGCCCTATTTTTTAATCCTTTATTTTGAAACCGGGTCTCACGAAGTTGCGGAGGGCCTCACTAAGTAGCTGAGGCTGGCCGCGAACCCGGATCCTCCGGTCTCCGCCTCCCAAGTACTAGGATTACAAGCGTGTGCCACCACGCCAGGCTTTGGACAAGTTATTTAAGCTCTCTACAGCAAGTTCCTCCACTGAAAATGGGAATGTTAACGGAGAGTAACCTAACTCACAGGGTCACTGCCAAATTGAATGTGTATGCATGTGATGCCCTCAGTATTGTGCTAAAAAGTGCTCAATAAGTGCTTGTTATCATACTTATTTTGAAGGTTCAGAAATTCATTTAACTATCTTAGTCCTTTATTTCTAAGCACTTGAACACAATCTTCATAAAGGGTTCTGAGATTTGTGAAATCTCAGAATTGTGAATTTCTAAGAATTGACAGACAGTGTAAGCCCCATTTTGTAGGAATGTGGACTATGAGTCTGTTAGACCTTGTTTGAACCCTATCATGTCATTTGCTAGTGTTCATCTGTGGCAATTTATTTAAACTCCCTTTGGTCTGTTTACTCATTTTCAAGATGGTGAAAATATTAAGCATAATTTCATAGGGATTTGAAAGAATTAAATGGGACTCGGTGTGTGTGTGTGTGTGTGTGTGTGTGTGTGTGTGTGTGTGTAGTGGTAGTAATAGTATATGTGTGCATGTATACACACACTCACATAGTGGCTGACACACTGAAATCTAGAAATTATCACTATCACTATTAGCAATATTGTTTCAAAATATTTCATTAAACTCTTCATGTATAAAGTTATCTCTTCCCAACTATAATAACAATAGCTGTTAGTACATGAACCATGATTTTCCATATCTAAGAACTTAAATCTTTCATATTTCTGCCTGATATGAATGAATTAATACTAGAAAGTCAAAGATGTTGAAACCTGAGGTTCATACCAAATTTAATATCTCTATAGTTGAAGAAGTCTACCAAAGCTATTGTAATTTAAGGAGTTTACTGCAGCATGAGAGGGAGAGTATTTCGAGATTTTTATTAAATTGCCATCCTATCTAAGTTGCTGCTCTCACAATTGTTGACAGAGATTAAAGCTGTGCTTTTCATTATGGGGCATTCTGCATCCAGCATGAATTTTTGTGGTTTTACAAAAATAAATTCATATGTTGCTTCTTCCCATTTAGTATTAATATGCAGTGGCTATGTATTTATAAATTATGTGTAAGTAGCTATTTTTGCTTCTTTTAAAATATAAAGACTTCATTTGACTTACTTTTCTTTCGTTTTTATTCCCTTATGTTCTCAATGGGAAAAAAAAAACACTAACATTCCTACACATTTCAAGTCCTCCTTCCCCTACTCCTCCCCGGCCCCTGATGACTTGAATACTGCTTCACCCGCGGTATGTTGAAAACATCACATTTAGTGAGTACTGGTGTTATCTTTCTGGGAAATAGAATTGAAACTTCCTCAGATCCCACTAAGCTCTCCACAGCCTGTCACTATTGAGGTTGTGGAATTGACTCCAAATTGGGGGATCTCCAAGTGACAAAACAGTAACCATTGCTGAGACGTGTAAATTATAGAAAAGACTGGATTTGATATCCTACAGGGAGTGTTTCAAAACCTGGAGACCCTGTTTGTCTCACTCCATATTTTTATAGCAATCAAAAATCTTTATTTAATTTCAAGTTAATCACTTAGTGAGGGCAAATCATTTACTATTACTTAACCTCAGATCCTACCCACACAATGAAAACAGTATAATTCCCCTCATTTTGTTGATCTAGTAAAATACAATAATAATCAAATGAAGGTATAAGATAAACTGTAAAGTTGTGAATGGTATGTCAAGTATTATATTTTGTGCTTTGCATACATTTTCGAAAGTAATTATCATTTCAATTATTTTTGTGTGTGTGTGATACTGGTGATTGAACCCAGGGGCATTCTACCTCCCAGCTACACCTCTAGCCCTATTTTTTTATTCTTTATCTTGAAATAGGATCTCACTAAGTTTTGGAAGGCCTCACTAAGTAGCTGAGGCTGGCCACGAACCTGCAATCCTCCTGTGTCAGCCTCCCAAGTATTGGGATTACAAACAGGTTCCACCACGTCCAGCTCATCATTTTAATTCTAAGAAATGCATATTATCACCATTTTGGAACTGAAGTAGCAAAGGATGAGGATACATGCTAGACAGTGGTTGTTGGGCTAAATTTTATTACAGAACTAGCTAATTCCAAAGCTAATGTATTTTTAGTTACAATATGCAAGTAAAATATATTATTATTAATTATAATTTTAACAAGTATACCTTACTTTATTCAGTATATTGAAATTCAAACTTGCTAAAACAGGAAGTAATTTGGAATGATTATTAACTTTTCAAAAGAATTCTTTGCTTTTGCAGCAATAATTAATCATGTCTTTTCATATAGAATATTTTGTTTTTTAGTTCAATTAAAATACAATTTTTTTTTCAGTACCAGGGATTGAACGTAGGGGCGTTCTACCTCCGAGCTATACCCCCGGCCCTATTTTTTTATACTTTATTTTGAAACCAGGTCTCAAGAAGTTGCAGAGGGCCTCACTAAGTAGAGAGAGAGAGAGAGAGAGAGAGAGAGAGAGAGAGAGAGAGCTGAGGCTGGCCGTGAACCCGGATCTTCCGGTCTCCGCCTCCAAAAGTACTGGGATTACAAGCGTGCGCCACCAGGCCCGGCTCCAATTTTATTTTTAAAGACTTCATTTGTATACAACTTTTCAGGAACTTGTGTTACAGATTGACTGTGCCTTTCACTTTGAGCTCAGGAAGAAGAAGAAGCACATTTGACAAGAATGAATGTGAAGGTTAAAAGTCAGAACTTATGCAGTATGCTTTCATGTCTTCATAACTGTGTAAGTCTGACGTGTACATGAGTAATAGATGCAAAGGATGTTTATTACTCTAGTTTACTTACAGACCATTAGCTATCCACAGATTTGAGCTTGGAAGAACTAGACCAAGCAATAATATCCTTGCAATATCCAAGAACTCAATTTTTGAAATGTGTTGTAGTGGTCCCACTAGATCAGGTGATGTCCAGTTTAGAGCATTTTGGAAGTGTCAGTCATTGAACCAGTTTAATGTTTGCTTTAAAATTACATATTGAGAATTTACATGCAATGTGTCATGTTAAACATATTTGAAATTTAAAATTGAGGATTATTTTAATTAACTGTACATTTATCTCAATTTAGTATTTTCCTGGCCACAGCAGTTAAAAACATAACTAAAACAATAAATGTATAAGAGAATGTTATTCCAAAAGCCTTCCCTTGCCCTACATTCAATGAATCAGAATTTATTGTTTTTAATAAAGTTAGTTTGTGTTAAGTATAATATATTATTTCATACTGATAAAATTTAATTTGTACCACCATTTTAATCTTCTATGCCTCAGTATAGCACCAGGTGATTCTTACCTGAGATTAGTCCTCATTATTAGAGCACCAACTGCCTTTCTCTTTAATAATGGAAGCTCATTTAATAATGTATAGTTGTTTTACATTAAAGATAATCACAGCCAGGCATGGTGCTGCACACCTGTAATCCCAGCCCTTGGGAGGCTGAGACACGAGGATTGCAGATTCAAGACCAGCCTCAGTAACTTAGTGAGATTCTTAGCATCCTAGTGAGACCTTGTTTTAAAACAAATAAATAAAAAGGGTTGGGAGTGTAGCTCAGGAGATAGAATGTCCCTGAGTTCAATCCCTAGTACCACCAAAAAATAAATAAAAACAATAAATAATCATAGAATACAGAGTAGCGGATTCAGTAGAAAATCAATATAAATAAGTTGTTCTTAGTATTACAATAGACACAAAATTAAGCTTATTGGTAATTACTAATTATGAGACAAAAATTATTAAGAACCCTGTGGACATGAAGAGAATATATTTGAATACATTTTATGTATGATTAAGACATAACTCAAGGTTTTATAAGCTATGTGTGTTGAGGTTACTAATGTCTTATTAAAATTAAATACTAAACATATTTCAAATGCATTGAAAATTTGAAGTGTCCTAAACACTATTATGAAAATTCTCCCAAGATTCCTACCCATAGGATATTGCTGGGTGATTTTTGAGGCCTTAAGATAATAGTTATCACTATCACCTCTCAACGTGCATAGAACAAGAGCAGCTAGGGGTCATGAAACCTGAAGAAAAGAGGACCTTAAGGTCCAATTATCAGAGATGAGCTTGAAGTGAATGGTTCAAGATGGTGAGTTCTAAGTTGATAGGGCAGGGGATGGCTGTGTCAGGTAAAAACTCAAATCAGGAAATTTGGTAATTCAAAATTAATGTACCAAGACTTGGTACACATGGCTGGAGCTTTCTGTACATGCTATGTCAAAAAGTAAGCATGATAGGAGGGTTTCTGTGAGCACACAGATCATTTACTACTTTTCCACCTCAGCTGTTGGCAGACAATTACAATAAAATCAATGCTCTTCTCACTTGGTTGAGAGTATTGAAACCTGAACTCATGAGGTGGGGGTGATGAGGGTTGAAGCTGAGAGAAGAGAGAGAATAAAAGGCATGGCAGATTCTAGCAATCTCTGGATGTGCACACTTGTGGGGTGACTAATAACTGGAGGGTTTTTTCCCAAAATTTAAGCTATTTTATAAGGAAATATGTTGAGTTAAAACTCAAGGCCAGAACTGGTTCTTTTGGTGACAGTACAAAATTGATTTTTCATAGCATAACTCAAATAATATTGAGATATCTGCGGAACTGGAGAACTCTTAACTTAGTCTTTTAAAAAACACTTTTACTGGTTCATTGTAATTATGCAGCATACTGAGGTTCAAAGAGATGCAAACATACATGTACACAGGTTTTCATGTGATTCCTTTCATACCCCACCCTGTACGTATTAATGAAGTTGGTAGTGATACCTTCATATGTGGACATAGCATTATTTGAATTGCTTCTTTCATCAGTTCTTCCTTTGCTGAATTTAATCGCAATTTTATACCAAGGTGAGGAAGCAAACAGGAAGAAGTTGGCTACCTCCAAGCCAAACCCAAACAAAATAACTCCAAATGTTTAATGAGTGAAAGTTTCTTTTACTTCCTCTCTTTTTCATTTCCAAAAATGGGGTTTTAACTTTATTTTTATTTTACTGTACTTCTCTTGAAATCAAAATTATTATATCAAAGTTTGTGAATTTGGGTACTGAATCTATTGGGATGAGAATAAGGGAAATGACAGTTTCTTGGTGATTCTCTGGGGTACCGTTTTTGTTTTCACCATGATACAATTTTCCCATCTTCTAATCAGGTATGTTGTTTATTCATGCTTCCCTTACGTAACCATGATCCTGTGTAAATAGGCACTTTGAAGATGTCACATTAAGTCTCAAATATGTGTGTGCTATAGTGATGTGTGTCCAGGAGGAGTGGTAATTGTAGGTGGGAAAGTGTGAGCACTGGGGCAGGGGTGGTCAATACATGCTGGTGTCTCCTGAATTTGCAAAGAAACTCCAAATAGAATCCATGATCAGGCTGTTTGCTTCAGATTTTGGACTTGACCATATGTTTGTAGAACCATGAAGGATTCCCCTGGAACAGTGGTTCTCAATATAATAGACTCATTAACTCCTCTGCATAAAATCTTTTGTAATGTCCTTTCACTAAAGTGAAGGTAATAGAGGATGTTCTCTACCCACACATGCAAGTTTAAAAGGCAATTTAAAATTACATACTTTATTATGTAAAGCATGGGTATGGCTTTTTCTAGGAGATACATAAAGTATTCAAATGCATATGCCTATTCATAGAATCACTAAGAGAGGGTGGCTAAAATGCAAACAGATATAAGTGCAGTGTGTTGGCGACCAAATACCAGGAGCAGCTCTGCTGTCAGTAACCTGATTTTCCAAAATTAACTGACTCTTGATAAAGTTCATAAAATAAAATAAAAACTTCCCTGGATTCATAAACAGTTGCATTTGGGGAGAGTTCGTATTTATACTAAGCAGTCACAAAAATAAAATGTTAAAATATTAAGATGTAAAAAGAAGTTAGGTCGTGGTTTCAAATAATTTTGTATATTTTTTCACATACACACACATATACAAACACATATCCAGCAAGGTATTTAAAAGCTATGTGAGATATAGAATAATTCTTTACTCCAAAATGATTATTTCAATGCAGAACTGTTAGCAAGCAGTGCCCAAGAGTCAATGAAAGAGGCTCCCCAAATCAAACTATTACTATAGTGTACCAGGTTTTTAAATCCTGAATAAACTTTAGGAAATATTGGTTGCCTAATAAAGTTCTAAAATCATGTAGGATGATGGGGAAAGCAACAAGCATACTAAGGTCTAATATGCCAGACATTCTACACTTTACACAGAAATATATGCATTCAATTGGAGGATAGAACTGAACGAAGCCAAGTCTGAGTGATACTGATAGCCGTATTACTTGACTTCTCAAAGCCCATCTCTTGAATATTAAATGAAACTACACATTCTTCCAAAGAGTCCCATGGCACAGTGTATGTGAACATGTTTTGTAAACTGTTAAGCCAATTATAAATGTTATCAATGCTATTATGGATATTTCCTTAAATACTGACACAAGGATATGTTAATGGCTCCAGAGAAGGAATAAATCCTCTTTTTCTGTTTGCTCTCCTAGGGTAGTAAGTTAAGTAAGCTTAGACAAAGTTAACGATTAGGCTTTGAGTTTTGGCCTCAAAATAAAATGCTGTTTTCTTAAGACTTTGTATTCATGAGTTCCGAGTGGCTGGGTAGTACAGTGACTAAAAGGTCATTCATATTCCCTTTTAATCATAGCACTACATGGCAATCAAAGAATCATAGCTGTTTAGAGAGCCCTTTAATTGTTTCAGTCATTGAAATAAAGCTGCTTATCGAACACTAAACATATGCCAGCCACTATGTTATTTAAGATATTGTAGGCAAGTCAAACGATCTAACTCTAACTGGATGTGTAAAAAGCTGTGTCCAATCAGTTTTTGAATTTAGGTGAAATATGATAAAGTCATTATAGTCACCATTCAAAGTTATTCTTCAAGATCCTGTGGGCAAAATTGCTAATTTACTAAATACCCTCCTCCTACTGCCATTTTCTCCATAAAATGGTATCAGGTAACCTATGAGACTGCAACAAAAAGTTGAGTTTCTTTGTTTTAGCATTCTGCTGTCACATTTGGCCTCTGGACCAATTATTTGAAACTGATATCTGCAGCAATGTGATTTATACCCTGCTCTGATTAGACCCTGGTCTCCTTTGCCTAGCTGCCTTGTCTCCATTTGACTCTTTGAAAGTCAGAACCCTAGTTTTCTGCCCTGAGTCACATTCAGGCATTATTTTGTATTCCTCTAGATTGTCCTGTAGACCTTATCGCAGGCAGGCCTACAGTCCTCAATTCAGCATCCTGCCTCCTGGATTGTGTGCTGCAGGGCAAAACCAAACCCAAGGGCCTCCAAAAGACGACTTCTAAGAATGGGTGATTGAGCTGTCACAGGATGGTTAGGGGTATCCTATAAGAAGACTTCCT
>PVJS01000327.1:103109-115149 GCA_004027185.1 Glis glis
CCCTTCCCTTCCCTTCCCTTCTTCCCTTCCCTTCCCTTCCCTTCCCTTCCCTTCCCTTCCCTTCCCTTCCCTTCCCTAGGTTCCTTTTTGGGCCAGAAATGAATGAATAGCATTTGGTTCCACAGCTGTTTCCTGTTTGCACTACCAAGTCTGACCCCTGTTAACCCTAAAGGAGGAGTCAACGGAATTTTGACAATATTGCTCATAATAATGACCTGGTTTGTAAGGCTTATTTATGCTGTAAAATCAAATTCTAAATATCAAAAGCTTAATTTTATCGATATTTTTCTGATTAAATTTCGTCTGTAACAAACTCTAACCCTCCCACTCCATTTTGTGCCATTCAATTAGGCACCTTGAGTGAACTACCATAAAAATCTTGTCCTCAAAAACAAACTAAATTTTCCAAACATCCCCCAATAAAGTACATTGAGGATACATTAGTAGAGAGGATACACATGAGCCCTTATCTGCATGGAGCCCACATTCTTCTTATGAAGAATGAGTATAAGTATAAACAAATAAAACATATGGCAGTAGGGTTATAGAAGAAGAAAACCGAATGCTAAGGTAACAAATATTGAAAGGTTTGAAGAAATTGGTCATTGGTTTTGGTATTCTGTTTATATCTGAAGAAACTGAGACTTAGAACTTTCCAGTTAGTAATCATTTAGGTCTTGGCAGTCAAGAGTGGAGGCAGAACTCCAGAATCCTTACTGAGTGAACCTATTTTATAGATGACACTTTATAAAAATGAAATGAAATAATGATTCTCCCATGGATCCAGGTCAGAGTTGCTTGTATTAAATAATGTGCTATAGCCAGGTATATTGGTACATGCTTGTAATCCCAGTACTTGGGAGGCTGAGACAGGAGGGCCGCAGGTTCATGGGCAGCCCCATCAAGTAGTGAGATTCTCATCAACCTAGTGAGACCCTGTTTCAAAATAAGCATACAATAGGGCTGGGGGGTGTAGCTCGGAGGTAGAATGCCTTTAAGTTCAATCCCCAGAACCACACACACACACACACACACACACACACACACACACACACACACAATAATAATGTGCTATAACCTACCATAAAGTCCCTCCTCTAAAAAACTGGGCTACTCACCACCTCCGTCGGGATTTGTATATTCCATACCTTGGTGCTTTCTGTTTTTTATTGCTGGCATGTCATCTCTTCTCACTCCCAGGCATTTAATTTTTTATGCTTAGACATATTCTTATTCATAAATCTAACTCTGATGATCATATCCAGAGATAAACTGTCAGCTTTTGAAATTACCTTATGTGGCACTTTTTTCACATACTGCCTGAATTACTGTTTGGTTTCTCACTGAATTGAAACTTTTTTGCAGTCCAAATAATGTACATGCTTTGCTCACTGTTGTCAACAAATATTTGGTGAGTGAATAAATGAAGTATGCAATAAAAGCCAAGGGTTCCAGATTCCATAGGAGCTCCTAATACATAAATGATTCAAGGACCTCATAATCTGATCTAGTTAATTAAGGACATAGTTTCTGCTGGTTTTTTTATAAGTTGCACTGAACATATGTGAGAACAAAAGCACAATGAAGAATAATTTTAAAAGAAAGATTAAAACCACAAGAACATAGATATACAGCTAATTACAGTTTGTATATGTGGAGTCAGAGCCAAGTGTGGTTCGTAAAGGAAGCCAAAGGCAGAAAGATTTGAATTTAAACCATTTTTGAAGCAGAGTCTGAACAGGTTGTGGTGCCTTAGGGTAATGCCTTAGGAGAAACTGTAGAAATTGCCGAAGTTGTAGAAGGGTGAACATGAGCTCTGTGTGGAGTATATTAAGTTGAGATGCCTGACTGCAGTGTTAGCTGGGGAATCTAGGGAATGGGGGAGTGGAGGCTTTGAAGCCTGTGATTAGGAGTCTTAATTATATTCAAGGGATAATTGGGAGCCATTGTCGGCTTCTAAGAAGGGGAACTTGAAATAACATTTAGGGAATAATACTCCTACTCCTGTCCTTTGCTCATGCTGTTTTCCCATCTGGAAGATTTCTTTTCCTTTTCTCCCAACTTCTCTTTAGCCCATTTCTTTCAGGCTTAATTCGTGTCCCTCTGTCTCTGAAGCTTTTCTGATGATTCCAGTCAATGCCTGTGCTCTGCTTGCTAGCTCTCTCTCTCTCTACACACCCTCTGTATTTATTGCTTTCACTACAAAATTAGTACTTTTCTTAATTTTCACTTCTTAATTTCTAATTAACTTTTAAAACGATTTTGTTTAGTCATCCATAAGTTCTTGTTTATATTTATATGGAATATAAGGTATTTGCAGCCAGGGAACATGTATCATGCTCTGTTATATGCCATCAAGTTTGTTTTGGGATCATCTATGGAATCAGTGACCATGGTTTTCATCACGTTTTTTGACTCTCATTGGTGTTGTCTAACTTGACCATGCACTATATTCATCGTACATGGTTCTGCCTCAAAAACAAAACAAAATGAAGTATTTCCTATAGCTGAAATGCTTTCGTTAATAACAATTTATGAGAGAGTTATTGGTTTATGAGTGGTAACTGGAAAGACATGTTAAATTGCCATTTGTGGAAGAACTTTAGTCATGTGAAAGCCAAGATCATCAAATACAAACACATATCTTTTTGTGAAAATTAAAAATTAATTGTATTGCACTTAGATGCACACAGTATCTTGGATACTGTGGATTTAATAGGTAATCGTATATTTATTTTTCAAGCAGCAGTAATCAGAAAATAAAATTAATGTATTACTCATATTAAAATGTATAATCATTATTATTCCTTTTATATTTAGTTGCTAGAGATAGGAGATTCTCATTTGAAATCAGCATTTTGTCATTATGCTATTAACCTGGTAAGATATGATGACATCACTTAATTATGTAGTCACTGTCTCTTCCAATGTGAAAGGAGTAAGCTGTAAACCTTTATTTGGCAGTTCTCACTTCTCTTTGGTTGGCAGAAGTCCATTTATACTCAATTTAAAAAAATCAATGATCTCATATTTGTGGCAGGACAATTAACTGATAATTGCCTCAACAGTTTTCAAATGCCATGCGATTGCTATGAAATAAAGCAAGGGATCAATTATGTCTTTGAAAACATAAAATACTATATAAATGCAAAATATGACTTTTTTCAACTACATTTTTCTGCAGCTCAGAGGTAACATTGGACTTATCAAATATCTGCAGTGGGTGTTGAAAATCCTTGGTAACAGACTACTTTAACGTTTATATTGAGTATTTTAGAAATGTGTTTGATAGCTGAGATTTGGAAGTGCACAGAAAACTACAGAGCCCTAAAGGCAAAGATGAGCTTCTTGAATTTAATATGAACTGAAATGATAATGCTCTCTACTTAAAAGCTAACTTTTTTGCAAGACATTTAGAAGTCTTTAGCTGTGTTACCTCTAATCCTCAGAATATTTCTGTGAAAATGGTTTCTGTGAACAGGGTTAAATGCATTCAAAAGAACACTGTTGGAAATAAGAATAGGTCACTTCCCCGTTAAAAAGTACTGTATTGAGTCGAAAGCACGTTCCTGATCTCAGAAAGAACTGAGCACACACATAGACATGTCTCAACTGGCGGGACAGTTCAGTCCAATCAAGTATCCTTGTTGTTTTGCATGGTTCAAATTTGTGGCCTAGAAAGATTCAATACATGATTTTCTCACTTATAAACTGAGAGTGAGAGTAAGAACTAGTTATGAGAAGCTAAGGAATATTGTATGGTAATTTTGTGGAAAAAATAGAGCAAGTGATTTTGACATTTCGAAGCAGAATGAGATGAAATGCTGGGGATCTTATGATACCAAGAGGCAGTGTTTTGGATGAATGATGCATCATCTGTAAAGTCAGTCCTTAATACCTTGTGGAATGTGGGACTTTTTTATCATGAAATTCAAGTAGAAACTAAAATAATTTTTCCTATCATCTAGGGAAAACAAATGATATTTTTTATAAATTCCTTCATGGAGATGGAGGTATCATAAAAAAGTATTTTATGAAATTAGAAAATAATAGAGAATAATGGATCACATGGGAATCAACTCAAACTTCACCAATACCTTCAAAGCCTGCACAAGAAGTTACTTAAAATGTTGAGGATATTTATAAATTAAAACTATCTATTCATTGAAAATAATTTCCTTTACTAAATATCACATTGACATCATGTTTTATTAGAACTTTTTATTAGCATTTATACTCCTCAATCTAATAACATGAAAGAGAGAGTTTTTCCTCTAATATTAGCTGTGGAACAGAATCACAAATAAATAATTGGGGAGGAAGAGGATGTAGAAAATAATGAACAAAAGGAAAGTAGATTGGAAAACATGATTAAAGTGATTAAAATTTATCAATATGGAGATGTTAGTTTAATTCATATAGCAGAATGAAACTTGTAGAGAAAGTATAAAAGAAAATTATTTAAGGACAACACACTTGTGATGATAACAAGAAATAAAAGGGAGAGATAGGAAAATAATAGAAAAATACCAGTTTCTGGAAATGAAACTGAATCCCAACATATCACCAGAGAGAGCTGTGAGACTGAGAGTCATTGATTTTGTGTGACATATATTGATTGTTACTGGTTGGACTTGTGGATCTCATGAGTTTTTTCTTTGTGCTCTGAATTAAATAACATCAATTGTCACTTATATTTCATCTTCAGTATGTTTAAGTCAGTGATCCATTGTGGAAAGCTTAGGACAAGATATAACAAGATGAGGCACCAAATAAAGTATTATATAACATAGAAGTGTTAAACTAACTGAAATGTTTTGGACACACAAGGTTCAAGTAGGGTGCTGAAAGGTTATGAAAAATGGCAAGATCCCATTTAATGTCTTCGGTTCAGTTTATTGAGACATAATAATGTATATATTATTAAGGGCTTCAAAAATTTGAGATATGAATTGAATCAATAGGACATATTTTCTTATCATATTGCCTTGGGCTACAAAAAGAAGCAACACTGAATAAGGCTGTGGTTGTCTGTCAGAGTGTATGGTTAGGTAAGTAAGACATGCTTTTGTACATAGTTTCTATTATCAGAATGAAAATGTGTCATTTTTGCTTAGGCATCATTGGAAGTATTATTTTCCTGATAGATTCCAGATTTGATTGCAGATTTAAAGGTAAACCTAGGGTCCACAGCATATCCATGTAGTGTTATCGATTGGAAGATTATTCACATGTGCAATTTCATCTTACATGGCACAGTACACACATGTAGGATGCATACAAACAATTCCTGCAAAGAATATTATCAAAAATGAATTCAAAAGAGGGAGAGTACAAGTAGGGTTCATTGTCAGTCCTCCACTGAAGTGTGGACAGATAATTAGGATATTGAAAAACTCCAGATTTATCAGAGTCTACTAACAAATTCTACATTTATCTTATTTTTCTCCACTTTTCCAGTAATCATACTAATACTTTAGCTTTGGCATTTGAGCTTTTTCCAGAGACTTTTCACTAGATATGCTGGGATTTATAGTCAAGGATTTCTAGTGTATTTTTCAATTAGTCAATTATTTCTAAAAAGCCATGTGTTATGTAGCCTAAATATAGTTGCAAATAAATATTTCATTGCAAGAAAAATTACTTTTTCAGAGAAAATAGAAGAATGTGTACCTTCAGTATCTAGAAGTACTTTGACGATATTGTTCTGTAATTTTAAATATTCTATAAAGCTGAACATTATCAATACAGTCATTCCTCAAGTTTCAAAGGAGTTGTGTTCTATTCTACTTGCTAATCAATAGCTTAGAAATTTAAAGAGTATGTTTTTATGTAGGAAATGGTGTTTGGGTTCCAACTCTGACCCACAAAATCCTCCAAAAGAACAGTGCACCCACAGGGATATATTCATACTAGGACTTTTTTACTACACATTTATTATTCTGGGTCACCAACTAAGTTTTAGTTGCAAAACTGGGCCTCATATTCTGATCTTTTGAATTTATTATTTCTCATGCTATTCACACTAGCAGGCTAACTCTGAAAGTTCCTGTTTCTATTTTGTTTTGGTTTTTAATCTTATGACTGCTAGTGATCCACAGATTTTTCTCCAAGCTAATATTATAAGAGGTCTGTCTTCAAGCATAACTCAACCTTGTCTTCATCGCTTCTTGCAATAATACCTCAGGCAATGTAATCTCTCTGACTCTTACTTCTCTACCTGTAAAATGCAGAGAGTAGCACCTGTATCATGGGACATCTGTGAGCATGAGAAAGTTTCTGAAGTGCCTGGCAGAGTGCCCAGAACAGTGAGATACTCAATATGTGTTAGTCTTTTATTTATAATTCATTATGGTGCCTGTGAAGAAACTAAGGTCCAAATAACTTCAGTAAAGATGGAAATCTATTAGATTATACAATTAAAACAAGATTGAACAATATCATTAGACAGGAACAACTGGCCGTTGGAAATAACCACTACCAAAGATTTAAATGCTGATAGTGTTTCTGCTTGTCTTGGCATCTTGACTTCAGCGCCTACCTGAGCACTCCAACCTTTCTCAATGGCACAGTGGGAAATGCTATGTTCAGCTCTCACGTTCTGTGTTTTACAATTATAGCTACCCAAGTGTCTCTTTCTCAGCTCTAGTGCTTTAAACCTTGGGAAAGGACTATGAGCAGCCCCTATTGATTCAGGTGATTCACCCACCGCTGAAGTAATTATCTGTGGCCCAAGAAAGGAGCAATTCTGAACTCAAGTGAAGCCTCCTGTGGGAACTGTCTGTGAGGAAGGAGCACACTAACACTTCTGGAAAATGGAACACAGTGCTGGGATTACCCTGCTTATTTCTCTTTGTCTCTGTCTCTCTAGTTCTCCCCATACAGAATCTGTCCTATTGGCAATTGAAAGAACATGAGTTTGCCCCTGGGTTCAATCCCCGGTATTGCAAAAAAAAAAAAAAAAAAAGAGATCTGAAGTCTGAAGTTTGCCATGGCTCCATTTCTGGTTTCCAGGGATACGGGGTTTCCTGCCCAGCTACAGGGGCCTGAAGGGAAAGGGGAAAGGACCCCACCTATCAGTAACCAGTGGCCTAAAAACATTAAAAACAAAGATTAAAAAGTGAGAAAAATGTCTATGTGCTTCATTTTCTTTTCTTTTTTTTTTTTGCGGTACCGGGGATTGAACCCAGGGGCATTCTACCTCCGCGCTACACCCCCAGCCCTATTTTTTATGCTTTATTTTGAAACCGGGTCTCACGAAGTTGCGGCGGGCCTCACTAAGGAGAGAGAGAGAGAGAGAGAGAGACAACCAGAGAGCTGATGCTGGCTGCGAACCCGGATCCTCCGGTCTCCGCCTCCCAAAGTACTGGGATTACAAGCGTGCGCCACCACGCCTGGCTATGTGCTTCATTTTCAAGATAACTCCAAAAATGTCTTTATTCCCACATTTTAGTTTATCAGGCCCGTAAATCCTTTGGAGAATCACTGCTTTGTTGCAGAAGATGGCTGATTTGTGGAGCTTTGTGGTCTATTCTGCAACTAATAGACACTCAAATAAATGATACTTGATGATAATGTTGGTATTCTTTCCCCAAGAGATGGAAATCCAGGGAAGAAAGAGATCACATTGCAATACTGAACTATCAAATGGAAGATTGTTTTCCCCTTATGCAACTGAAAACAAAATCATTACTTGCTCAGGTGTTCTCCTTTCAAATACCTGTTTTTCCATTGATGACAGATAAGAGACCTATCAAATCATTCCATTAAATAGCTTCCATTGGCCTGATGGGTTTATGCACCTTCTAATGGGACAATAATCTTATTCCTTTTTGATATATAAAGGTTCACCCCCTGATGGCAAAATGCTTTAAAATGATGGAATCGAGTGATTCCCATATTTGTTCAGTTTTTAGTATATGTCCTGTGCCCCCCATGCAAATAAAAAAGTGTCACCAAAGAGAAAATTTTTGCTAGATATGTATTTTTTATATTTTCTTTTAAAAATTCCAAAATTCTGATTGTGTTTCCCATACAGACATCAGGCAAGCTTTCTAAAATGAATGAATAATTGGCATTAAAAAGCCTTAATTCTGTTCTCTCTTTATATTGTCAGGGGGTGACGGGTCCATTCCTCACCTCAGGAACTGAGGATCAGCTGGGTTCTTGGCAGAAAAGAATTTCAGCACACACCAGTCAGAGACAAAGACAAAGGTTTATTTAGGAAAGTGAGGGATTCACATTCAAGGGAGAATGCGGGTCATCTCGAAAGGGAGAGAGCAACTGTGGGGTCTTTACAGTCCTTTTTATAGGAGACCCCATGTCGGGGTGAGTAGGGGTGTATGGCAAGGATGGGGGTCTGAGTCCCCTTTTTTGAATCCTCAGGTTCCAGCCATTTCATTGGTGGGTGCTGGGTGATGCCTGGGATTGACCAAAGGTCAGACTTTTTGGGGGGTGATCCTTTGTTTGCCAAGCATCTCAGGAATTTCAGGTGGGAAGATAGGTGATTATGATTAAAAAATATGGGCCTGTTGAGGACCTTTGCCTAAGAAAGGACAGGCCAGATAGGCCATTATGATTAAAAGTGTGGCCTATTAAGGGCTTCTGCCTAAGAAAGAGCAGACCCTGTAGGATAAAGATGAAGTTTCTAGATTTTTTTTTTTTTTTTGCGGTACCAGGGATTGAACGCAGGGGACAGGGGCGGTCTACCTCCACGCTACGCCCCCGGCCCTATTTTTTATACTTTTATTTTGAGACCGGGTCTCATGAAGTTGCGGAGGGCCTCACTAAATAGAGAGAGAGAGAGAGACAGGGAGAGAGAGAGAGAGAGAGAGACAGCACACGCGCGTGCTGGTTTGACTCTACCCACAAACCTTGTAAAAGCCAAATTTAGCAACATCTATTCAGTTTTCTATTGTGTAAAAATGAGAAAATTAAGGCAAATGCCTACTTAATCCAGTTTTAAAAAATAATTTTAGATGAATTACTTATACAAGGCTGACAAATATGATGTTTTCACTGAGACTTAAGAATTACCTCAGCTGTCTTAAGTATGTTTAGTTTGATAATAGGGTGAATTATTTTGTCAAGCTCTAATGAATTAATTGAAGAAGATTGGTCCAAACTTAATTTAAACTTTCTTTTATTTAGATTAACAACATTATGTAATCAGTAAAACTCATATATGATATCACTACTATAAACTATAACATCTGGCTTTATTTTATTTTATTTATTTATTTGGTTTTTTTTGCGGTACCGGGGATTGAACCCAGGGGCGTTCTACCTCTGCGCTACACCCCCGGCCCTATTTTTTAATGCTTTATTTTGAAACCGGGTCTCACGAAGTTGCGGAGGCTTCACTAAGTAGCTGAGGCTGGTCAGGAACCCGGATCCTCCTGTCTCCGCCTCCCAAGTACTGGGATTACAAGCGTGCGCCGCCACGCCCGGCCTTATTTTTGTTTTTATATGCACTAGTCTAGTCTGTCTAATTTCATATATAGTTGTAATAAAAATTGATAATACACTGAATCCCAAAGTATATTTGCCTCCTAAAAACAGGACATGACCTTGAAAGCATGGGATATCTCATTTATTGTAACAATTTATAAGAATTACCTCAAAATGAACATATGTATGATTCATTTAAAAATTTTTGGCAATTCATGTATGATATAGCTGTTATATATATTTTCAATAACTTGATTATTAAGTTTTGTATTTTTTAAATTTGGTTTTCAGTTCCCTTAATATAATCATTATTCTTTACTTTTATAGTAAAAAAAGAGAAATTTTAAGAGTAGATATCACCCCCATCTTAATGTTGTCTTATACTCCATCTACCTTACCTATTTTTCCATTTCAGAGCCCAAACTTAATGATGCTTTACCAAGAATGAACATAAGATAAAAGAATCTAAATTAAATGTCACTGATATAGTTTAAAACCTTGCATCCATAAATTTTAGGGCAAATCCAAAATCAACTTGACATTAAATATATTAGCCTACTCTTGTCAAGCTCTTCTCAGTTTGTTTTGACCTACATTTCCAACCTGATATTCTTATCCAAATGTGTCATGAGGGCAGCCAGATGGCCCGATTTTTTCAGGGCAGAAGTAAAACCTGTCCTCCTTTCTCATGGATTATTTGAAATATGTTGCTCTCGCAGTGAATAAAAATATGTTTCCTATCTATGCAACAGAATGAATTTTTTTTAAGTCAACTGAGCTGAATCCGTCTCAAGCATTGCATCACCCTGCAACCTCCATGGACCTAACTCCATGGTTCCCACTCTTGAAAATGGGATTATACTATGACAGAGAGTATTTTATGCTCTAAGGTTTGGAGGGAAGGAGAACATAGAAAGGCATGGGAGTAGCAGCAGCTCATTTTTGAGGACTAGGTAATGAAATTCTATAAAGTACCTCACAAGAAACTGAATGGTGAATGGGGGAGAGGGCAGGAACTGCCCACCACTGGCAGGCTAGAGGAAGATGGGAAAAGAAAAGGAAGAAATAATTTTGCTGATCATGTCATGGAGAGACATGCTAATTCTGTGGGTCCTTGGCCTCCATGATGAAAAAGAATTTCAACATGTGCCATCAGAAAAAGGCAAAGGTTTAATTAATTCAGTAAAGGTGGGGATAGAGGTTAGGGGCCATCTCAAGAGGGGGAGAACAAGTCTCTGCACAAGTCCATCCATCCAAGCAAGCGAGTGTTTTGCGGCCTTCTCAGTTCTTTTATAGGAGGGTGCAGATAGGGTTGCACAGCAGAGAGCAGGACTTCCTCTTAATCTTCAGGTTTCCCTGGCAACTGATGAGTGGTGGCTGGCTGGTGTCTGACCTTGTCCTCCTCATTGACCCTTTGTTTCTCTGGAATCTCAGGTGTGGAGAGAAGCCATTGTGATTAAGGGTGTGGGATCATTAAGGCTTCTGCCTGACTGAACACACCCTATAGGGTGAAGTTAGACCATGGACTTTCAAAATTTTAAATCTATATTTTTCTTCCCAATGTCTCCTTTCTGCCTAATATTTCTTCTATCCTACCTCAATCACAGAGGATAATTTTGCAATTGCACTGGGGCATAATTTATTAACTAGACCTTTGCGGCTTAAAAGAGCAATCCAGCTACCAAACTGAGCAAATTTACATCCTTCTCATCAGAAGAATGAGACCCAGCGTAGTTACTCATCTTTTGTGAAATAACTGGGTAATATGTGGGAAATGGAGCAAATCAGCAGAATAAAATGTACTCCCCAAATGTCAAAAAAAAAAACACATGCTCTTGGGAAATGTACTAAAATATTATTGTTAATTGTATATCTACAAAAATTCTTGTAAATGCACTCATGTTAATCACTGCTGCAAAAGTGATACATTTTCTTACTTTTTATAACATTCTGTTTCTTGGAAAAATGCAAGATAATTTTGAAAGCAATCAAAAGAGCCAGATTAGTTCATGTTAATTAGATCTTACAGAAAACTGTCTTGTTATGTATGTGAACTCTTGTTATTGACTTTCTCAAGGTGAGAAAAGATCTCTGTATTACTATAATGTACTTTATACTCTACCAGTAGAAATAAATTCCACCATCTTTAAGACTGTGTGAAGAAAGCTGAAGGTAGTGGGTTATGTTTTCACAATGGGTTTCTTGTCTTGAATACAGAACATCTGTCATATTTTCATGGAGTTTGCACTGCATCTGTACATAATTAAATGCCTATTTTTTCCTCTCTAATGTATCATCTTTAGGCAGAACCCCATGTTTGTGGTTTTTGGTGGCTACTATCTGAATTTAATTTTTGTCACATATATTTTTTGCATGTGAAAGATTTTTCTATGAAAGCTATCACTGATACATGGCAAGGTAAACAAATTATGTAGAAATAGAGTAGAATGATAATGTGTGTACTTGTGAGTGCCTGAAACACATACATCTTAAACTTCAGACTTCACAAAGGTGCCAGAAAAAAAATCCTATTAAAGTTTTTCTGAGACGGGCGTGGTGGCACAGGCTCGTAATCCCAGTACTTTGGGAG
>PVJS01000327.1:115249-140786 GCA_004027185.1 Glis glis
GAGACTGGAGGATCCGGGTTCGCGGCCAGCCTCAGCTCTCTCTCTCTCTCTCTCTCTCTCCCTCCCTCCCTCTCTCTCTCTCTCTCTCTACCTACTGAGTGAAACACCCAGATCAGTGATCCCCCAAGGAAGCTCCAGGAGTCCAGGTCTGCATGCAAAAGCAAGGAGTCTTTATTACAAGCTCGAGCTTGGACCCTCCGCCCGTCCGACACAGCGGTGAGACGGAGAGCCCTGAGCTGATTTTTAGAACAACTTTTATACACAAACTGGGGGCATTTGGTGCCCTTTATTTTGATTGGCTAACAAGCAGGGATTTGAATCTTGTCATTTGGGGATTGGTGTAAGTCTCGGCGTGCGCGGGGTTGCCAAAAAAGGTAGGGTATAGGCCCTGAGTCAATGGTCATGGAACGTCAGGTACTTGTTTGTATCATTTTTGATTGGTCCTTTCTTGGGTGGGGTGACTCTAAGGTTTTTCCAGGAACCCAGGGTCAGGTTAAGGCCTAGCCTAAATTTCTGTTTCTTGGAGCCTGTCATGGCGATAGCTAGGCTAATTGGCGGGCTCTTCAGTGAGGCCCTCCGCAACTTCGTGAGACCCGGTTTCAAAATAAAGTATAAAAAAAATAGGGCCGGGGGTGTAGCACGGAGGTAGAATGCCCCTGGGTTCAATCACCGGTACCGCAAAAAAAAAAAAAAAATGTTTTTCTGAAGCATATAAGCAGAATAATGCCCCACCAAAGTTATCAGTGTTCAAATCCATGGAATCTGTAAACATTAAGGATGTTTATTTTGTGGTACTGAGTATTGAACTCAGGGGCATTCTACCTCTGAGCTACACCCCCAGCCCTATTTTATTTTTTTATTTTGAAACAGGGTCTCACTGAGTTGCAGAGGGCCTCAAGAGGTTGCTGAGGCTGGCTGCAAACCTGCAATCCTCATGTCTCGGCCTCCAAAGTAGTGGGATTACAAGCGTGCGCCACCATGCCTGGTTTGTGATTAAGTCTTGAAGTGTGAAAATTAACCTGGCTCATCTGAGTGGTCACAATGTAAGCACAAGCATCCTTAGAAAAGAGAGGCAAAGAAGGTGAGTCAGAGAAGGAAATATGATGATGGAAGCAAAAGTTAGAGAAATGAGGCCACAAACCAAGGAATGTGAGCAGCCTCTAGAAGCTGTGAAGGGAAAGAAATGGATTTCCCTAGGGCTTCCAGAAATAATTCAGCTGTGCCAAAACTTTTAACCTAGTAAAACCAATTTTGGATTTCTAACCTCCAGAACTGTAAGGCAGTATGGCAGTATTTTTCTCTTGTGTTAAGACACTAAATCTTGGTAATTTGTTAACTGGGAATGAATACATAGTTATTAATTTGACTTTTTATTTTAGAATACAGAACTCTGAGGTTTAAATTAGAACCCAATGATCCAGACATAGTCTGAGTGTTCTTTTGGGGGGAATTGGAGGTTGAACCACCCAGGCATTCTACCTCCAAGCTACCCCCCCCCAGTCCTATTTTATTTTTTATTCTGAAATAGGGTCTCACTAAGTTGCTGAAGATCTCACTAGGTTGATGAAGCTGACTTCAAACCTGCAATCCTCCTTTCTCAGCTGCCCAAGTACTGGTGTCATGGGGAGACACACTAATTCTGAGGGGTCATTGGCCTCCATGATGAATAAGAATTCAACACGTGCCGTCAGAAAAAGGCAAAGGTTTAATTAATTTAAGAAAGGTGGGGATACAGGTTGGAGGCCATCTCAAAAGGGGGAGAGTGAGTCTCTCTGCGCGCGCCCATCCATCCAAGCAAGCAAGAGAGAGTCCCCGTGCTTTCGCTGTTTTTATAGGAGGGGGTAGGTAGAGTTGCACAGTGGAGGGCAGGACTTCCTCTTAGTCCTCAGTTTCCCTGGCAACAGATAGGCAGTGGGGTCTGACCTTTGTCCTCCTCACCCACCCTATTTACATTAAGCATCTCAGGTATGGAGAGGAGCCATTGTGATTAAGGGTGTGGACTCATTAAAGCTTCTGCCTGACTGAACACACCCTATAGGCTGGAGTTAAATTATGAACTTTCAATGTTTTAAATCTATATTTTTCTTCCTAATGTCTTCTTTCTGCCTAATATTTCTATCTTTTCTCTTCTATCTCATCACTGTGTTTACAGGCATGTGTCACCATGCCCGGCTTCTGTGTTCTTTTCTAATACAGAGCTAGAATGTATCTGTATCTTGGTGATAAAAGTCTATTGCACTTGAGTAACTACAGCTAGTTAGTGATAGAGATGAGGCAAAATTTGGGACCACATAAAGCTCCCAGATGACAGATAATTTCTACCACACGGGCCCAGTTTCATGATATGAATTCACTTGCATGCAAAAGTCAGTGTTGAGGAAATGTTTTCAAAGGATAAAGTGAGAGAGAGGAGAAGGGACAGGACTGAGGAAGAATCCCCTCAGAGTAAGAATTTACATAAGTCCTGCTAAATTCAGGATTAGGCAATCAGCAGTGAGTCCATTAGGCATGGGCCCTGTGCTTTTGGTACCTGTTGGGAAGACATACATAAATAAATATAATTATAATTAATAAAATACTTGCAAGAGACATAAGAATAAGATGGTGATCAAAAAAGAATTTATCTTCACTAAGAGATTGTGATAAAATTTTGAGCTGTTATTCTTGCATTGCAAGGATTTAATTTCAGTTGGGGGAGGACACATATATGTGTTTTTCCATGTCTTTGGAAACACACTTCTGTATATTTTAGAAGCCCAGGTTTGTTGATAACACTTCAGTGCAATGCCATCAGTTTCTATGGAGACACTAGCTATTGTGCAGTTAGGAGGAAAAAAAAATAAGATTCCTCAGCTTCCCTGTGGTTTTTAAACTCTTTATTTGTTTTTCTATTCCACATATTCACAAATAAAATTAAAATGGTTTTCTTTTTGCACACCATTTTTTTGCCTGCTAATAGGATTCTCTTTTATTTCTCAAAGACTATAAACATTTGCAAATTAAATACAGTCCAACAGAAAATGAAATCTTCCTTGGCCATCCCTTTCTAATGGCAAAGATAGTGTTTCCTCTATGTTATTTATAAATCTAGAATATTTTTGGTATTATGTTGAACTTTTTAAATGACACAACCAATAACTTCAGCTTTGTTCTTTTGCACAGCTGTGGTGTGTAGATAACTTTCATTTATATTAACTGAAGTTACAATTGCATGCCAGTAGGAAAGTGTGCTTTATAGAACCAAATTAGTACAAAGCCATGTGAGAAAACATATCTTTTCTACTTAGGAGAGGCATGGCAATTCAATTTAAAAGAAATTCTACATTAGTGATTGTTTCCTGGATTTTTTTTTTTTTTTTGGTACTGGGGATTGAACCCAGAGGCATTCTACCTCCAAGCTACACCCCAAGCCCAGTTTTATTTCTTATTTGGAAACTGGGTCTCACTAGGTTGCTGAGAGACTCCCTGAGTTGCCAAGGCTGGCTTTGAACCTGCTATCCTCCTACCTCAGCCTCCCAAATTCTGGGATTACAAGCCTGTGCCACCATGCCCCGCTGTTTCCTGGATTTTGATGGGTCCATTCTCCCTGCTTTTGCATCATTAATTAAATTTTTTTTTAAATTGGCAAATTAAGCAGATAATATTCCCTGATCTGAATTTTTAATGGTAGCTTTATTTACTAGTTTGACCTCTTTATTCATTCAAATTCCTCCTTAAAATAAGATTGATATACTAGGCACGGTTATTTTTTTAAGTCTTGTAAATACTTTCTAAGTTTTGAAATATGTATGTATCAGTAAATATTATGATTGGCAAAAGCTTAAAACCACCACTTCTAATAATAGTTTAGAAAAGCAAAAAAATAAAAAAAATAAAAATCACCCCGAACTCATACATTCAAGTGTATTTTAATTTCAAAGTTAAATGTTAAGTGCTAACAGTGAATCCATGGAGACAGTGTCAGACTTTGCAGTCTAAGTACTTTTAAGCAGCACAAGGTCTTTCAATATAATTAGCACAGAATATTGAACCCTGCCAGAAATATGGGATTCATCATTAAATTTAGAGGCTTCTTTATCTCTGAGTCTAATCATGTGTGCAGAAGACTAATTGTTAATGGCATGGTCTTTATTGCTCATAGCTTTCTTTTATTTTAAATGGAATGGTCTGCTTTGTGAGAAATAATTAGGTTTTATAGGCCTACCTGCATAGAGTCTTTTGTTGAATATCTTATGGTTTTGCCAATTCAGATCCTGAAAGCAATTAGAGGCTGTGGCGGAACTGTTCCTTAAATCACACACATATTGTGTTATTGCAGGCTTTTTATTTTTTACCTGCAGTAGCAGACGTGGAAGCTTCAGTTACTTGCAAGTAATTGTTACCCAATGCAAATACTTGGTTTGGGAGGCATAAGCTAGAGAGATGAACATGTTTATTATGTAAGGTTGGGCTGCATCAGTGTGTCCTGCTCTCTGACATTGTCTCCAAAATAATTATGTTCTCAAATACAGAATTAAAAAAAATCCGTAACCATTCTTTAAAGTGACATAGTGGTTTCTTTGTTTAAAAGGATGGACAGAGTTGATGGCCAAACGGTATAGTCTTTTAATATGTATGGATTTGTTCAACCAGAATAATTTATTTGCTTCTCACAGTTGGTTGGGAATTATTTGTTGCTCAGTGAGGTAAATAAGAAGAACACTTTCAAAAGTGCTCATGTAACAGTTGTAAAAATCATTTTATTTCTGAAAAATTCAGTATATATAATGAGTCAGAGACTCAACTGGTGAGATCTGCTAGAAGTGTTATCTAAAATGTTGTAAGTTTCAATAATATGCTAAGAGATGTTATGGTGGAAATATTTGCTGAGTTATTTTGACCACTTTGCCTGCTTACTTTCTCCATGACACAGATGGACTCAGTGAAATCTCTGTTAATAATTTAATGGTGGTGAGAATTATTGTCATTTCTATATTAGAATAGCCGTGTAAACAGCAGGTTACCTTGGAGCTATTTGCAAATACTGCACTGTAATGGTAGTCACTTTCCTAGCATTCTTGTGAAGACAGAATAACTTCTGTGTGTCTATTGTTCCATTTGACTTGAACTTAACTGTGCTTTACAGTCTCTACATCATCATGTTAGCCAGTCACCATATGCTGAGGCAACTGTATTATTGAGGCCATGTAATCAGTAACAGGCTACTTTCTATCTTGACAATTTTCTTTAGTGGAAAATTAATTTGCATAAGCTTTTTACCATTCCCATTGCCAAGCCATCTCACGCAAAAAGCAATGACAACCTTAGACATATACACGTACAAATCAGTATTTTTCAACTAATATCCTTTAGAAACTTTTTTTACAGAAATAATAGAAGCAGGATAGATTTGTGACCTACATCCAGTGGCAAACTTGAAGCTGAGTTTGAAAAATGTCATATGCAGTTGCAGGATCCACAGTAATGGTGGGGAATATATAATTTTTAATATAAAGAATAGGTCATTGTGAAAATATTTTCATAGAAATCTGTGGTACTAAGGCATTTATTTTCAGATTCTATTTCTTTTTCTATTGTAAATTCTTCCCCTAGATAAGAGAAACAAAGAAAAAATACCTTTTTTTACCTTTTAATACCTTTTCATTACCTGACAAACCCAATTTGGGTAATGGTTTACAGACAGGCAAAAATGCTTATTGCTGCTTTGAAGTACACCTGAGGTTTTGAAATCCTTAGGAGGGTTTGCAGTTGTGTTAGAAGTTGGCTAATTAAAATATTGTTGAAAGATTAATTGAGGGAAATAGTCTCTCTTTTGAAAAGAAGATGAAGAAAATAGAAAACCCACGAATAACCTTAGCAGGTGAAAAGTTTGATTTTAAATAATTTAACTTTTTTTGGTCATGAAAATGGATGAAATACTTACTCTGTTGTCATGGAGAAAACCTAGCGTACTGGTACTATGTTTTTCTAATATGTGACAATATTTTCCTTTTATGGCATCCTTTAAACTTGTTCATTTTGCTTTGCAAGTTTGCCCCCCCCACACAAATATTTCTTTGGTATGCAAACTGTGCAGGAAGATCAAATATAATCAAAGAAAAATTCTACATAATATTTGGATTTTTTGAGTAATTTCTTAAATTTATCAGGTTTTGGGGAAAAATCAGTGTGTAACAACTTATAAAAGTTAAATTTCAAATAATTAAACTTCAAGTGTTAACATAGAAATAGTTTCCATGCTCCTTGCAATCAAACATTGTTAGTGTTAAGTAGAACATGAAAATTTCTCATAGTCCTATTTTTAGAGATAAAAATAGTTTACAATTTGGTACATTCTTTTTCCTATGTTTTGTGTGTATGCAAGTATATTTTATCTATCTAAATGCAGGCATACTGCATTTACTGCTCGATCATTTCCTCTCTTCACTTAATGACATAAGGAAGACTTGTTAATACATATAGATCTACTACTTTATTTTTATGCTTTTATTGGTGCATTGTAATTATACATCAAAATGGATATACTGTGATTTATTTAAACAATTCCACATAATTAAGATTTGGTCTGCTTTCAGATTACTCCATTATGAACACTACCATCTGAAATGTTCTTCTTCATATAGTTTTTCACAGTTGTTGAATTTTTTTGCTAGCATAGGTTCCTGGCACTAGATTTGCTGGATCAAATGCATTCAGGTAGATAATACTATTTTACATTTCCACTGACAAATGTGTGAAAATTTTGGTTTCTACATTCCACAGTAACATTTTCCTAAACTATATTTTTTGTTTTGTTTTACTCTGATAGATCTAATTGGTTTTTAAACCTGCTGCCTGTTGTTAATATTAGGTTGGTTATCCTTGTGGCCATCATATTTAGCAAGTGTTACCAAGCCTATTAGCTATGAATACTACCTATAGATACAGATCTACAAATTTAACATAAATCTTAGTTATATAGACTTAGATAAAGACATAGAATAACAGTTATTGACATAGTTATAAACGTAAATGTGGACTCAGATATAGACATAGACAAATACACACACATATATATTTATGTCTTTTCCCACCAACAAGCCTTTGCTTATGTTGTTTCATCAACCTAAAATCTTTGCTTTCTCCATGTTCACCTTGATTCATCGTAGGAGGCTGAGCTCAGATCCCACTCTCCCTACTGAGCTTAGTTGTTTTTGATTGCTCCTGTGAGAAACCTTATCTCCCTCCTTAGAAGTCTCGTGTGGACTCTTCCATGATACACCCTATTCTCTCTTTAATTTGGCGTAGGTCTATCTCAGCATCATTATTCATAGGAGGGAAGTTCCTTGGTTGTAGTAACTATGTCTCACCTTTCTTTTATCCATAGATATATCATGACAGCAATATTTACTGATTTGGAGAAGGTACTAAGTGTACCTGTGAATGTACAAAGTACATGTAATGTGAATATCCATTGCTGTCTGCCACAAAAGAAGTAATTTTTGAGAAATGTGGTGTTCTAGAAAAGAACTTGGAGTAAAGGAATTTGCCACTAAATTACTGTGTGACTGATGATATTCCTCATCTTTTATGAACCTAAGTTTAATTCATCTGAAATGAGGAAAATATCATACTTCACAAAATAGTAATGAAGAATAAACAAGACAATGCTTGACAAGTGATTTGGAAAATTTTTCTACAGCTATAAAGTATGTTATTATTACAGTTAGATTTCAAAAATATATGTCAGTAGAAAGTAAGAAAACTGAGTCCTCCTCCCTCGATGCATACCCAATGATATGAAAGTAACTGGATGTGTAACAAGATTCCAGATGCAAATGTGTGACAATATGCATACATCAGAAATTGTTAGTAAAAGCAGAAAGAAAAATCAACTCACAAATAGGGTTATATTCTCTTTCCTGTATGATAGAATAGTTAAATTAATGACTAAATCTAATTAAGAAACTGAAAAGTTACAGCATGCCTGCTGCCAATACTAAAACCAATGGACTGTGAGATAGGGATATGGTAAAGCTCAAAAATTACCTCTCCATTGTTGAATATTAAGGTGATCTTGCCACCTAACCTTAGAAATAAAACAGCCCTTGCAATTACATTTTGTAATTTGTTATTGGTTCAGAAATTAACGACTTTACTCTAGTAAATGGATCATCACAGGTGACAAAGCACAGTTTTAATTAACAGTGACAGGTGAAGCTCCTTACAATAAGAGTGAATTTATATGAGAAATTATATAAGGAATTAGATTTTGATCATCATAGTTTAACACTGAGGCCAAGCATACTAATCATATGTAGTCCTGCCCCTAACATTTTTGGGGCACAGCAAATATTTTAAAATTATGAATTATGCTAATACACTATTAAATATGTTATGCCTTCTTACCTTGATAAATATGCTTTCATAATGATGTAGAAGCCCAGGTTTGAATTTTGAATTCTCTGACTCTTGTATTCCCACATCAGACTTATTGCCTGATCAATTTCCCTTCCTTTCCCAGCTCTGTGCTATAGCACAAGGCATCTTTTGCTCCAGCACACTGGATCATACTTTTAAGCCCAACCTTACAAGGCTGTGTGCTGGAAGGCTTTCTGGTCTAGGAATGCACATACTAGTAGTACGTTTTACCTTCAACAGACCAAGAAAGAGGCACACACATTTGTGTGCCTGAACTGACTCAAGACCATTACCACAAAAAATGTCAGGCTTGGGTACCTGGGAAATAACCTCAAAAGGCATCAAAACAGCAGGTGGACACATACATTTGGTCCTGAAAACTCATTGAGTTAAAATTAATTAAATTTTTAATTGCATCTGTAATTTTTTCATTAACTTATGATGTTTTAACAATGAAGACTCTTTTTACCTGGGACAGTTTGGAGGCAATGCATACATTTGGAGGTATCTAAATCAAGCTTAGCAAACTCAAAGCATAATAAGTACTAGTTAACTACCAAGAAAGAGTAAATTGGGTATCCTATGAGAAAATGGAGATTCATGGTTCCCGTGGTGATATGGTAACCTGGGAATGCACACTCCTCTTAAAGGCATTCTAGTTCTAATTTTAAATTACTGTGCTAGCCGAACTAAACACGCTCATAGTATGATTTGAGTATCTGACTAGACTTTAGACTAAAACTCAGATACTGGTTATTTATACATATTTATTTATTATATAATATTTATCTACACAAACATACGGTTCAAATTTCTGTATTCTAAATTTTGCAAACAAGAAAACATAAAATCAAGACATGTGAAAATTCTCAGGAGGTATTGATTTTATGATGGACACATACTTTTGTAGAGCTCATTCTGGCCGTCTTTTTGGATTTAAATGATTCAGGATATTTCACAGATATCCCAGTTTAGCTGCTTTATGGCTAAGAACTAAAAGTGGGCTTGTTTATTTCTGGTGACAGGGAGAAAAATCGGTATATAGCTGGCCTTCCAAGTCAAAGGGGAGTGGGGTAATTTTCCAGGTAGAAACCCAGTGTACAAAGAAAAGAAGTCCCCACTGAAACATGAAACACCAACTGTTAAAGCTACCACTTGCAACAATCTCTGTGTTTCCTTTGTTGATGCATGGGAGCAGCAAGGCTTTTCATATTTCTGGGATGATGAAAGCCAAGGAGTTAAAAGAAAAAAAGGAAGCTGAAGGGATTTCTTTTGCCAGGCAATCCTTACCATTGCTCTGTCTCTTACCTGTCTTAGGAGCCACAGAGTAAGTACACTGGTGCTCTGTTTGTTCCTGCATTTGGTCTACGATGGTCTGATGAATTGCCATGCACTAGCAGCTGGGCTACCAAAGGAGGTTAGAGACCAGAGCCTGCCTGGCAACAAGCCTGACTGCATGTCTCTCAACTGACTGAGTGGCAGCCCTTCACACTTCCCTAGAATAGGGGGACTACTTGTTCAAAGTCTGAAATGGCATCTAGACCAAGGCTAATTGCCGAGTGGGTCAGAGTGAGCAAAAGAAAACTGAGGGCACAGAGCAATACAGGTCATTCTACTTTTGAATCTGACATTTGTTAAAAGCCACGGTGTATTATTTGGTTCCTGCTTTCAGTAAGCTTTAAAGAGTGAACTGAAGGCAGAGCAAGCAGGAAATACAGGCATATGCCTCTGTGACTGACTGCTTAAAAATAATTTATGACGCCGGGCGTGGTGGCGCACACTTGTAATCCCAGTACTTTGGGAGGCGGATACCGGAGGATCCGGGTTTGCAGCCAGCCTTAAAAAAAAAAAAAGAAAGAAAAAAATAATTTATGGTGTGTGTGGCACATGTTGACTGCTGGGTTAAGTGCTTTTATTTTGTATTTGTTTTATTTTCAATTAGTTCATTTAAATTACACTAATTCAGAGAGGTACTATTATATTTAAATTTCCACATTGAAGAACTGAAATTTAGAGAAGGGAAGATGTGAAAAGAGGACATAGAAAGTAGTAGAAGAGGGTTTCAAAGCCGTTTCTGTTTTGATTTCAAAGCCAGCTCTCTTCTGAGCTATGGCTAAGCTGGCTCTGTTTCTGATCCTTGACCTCCAGCTCCTCTGGACAGTGAGATTTGAGACCTGGTCAAGCCTGCTTGGTCTCAGATTCTGACTGTACCACTTATTACTTGTGTGACCTTGAACAAGCTATTTTACTCTTTTGAAACTTAGATTTTTAATTGTAAAATGAGGATAATAATTTAATTCCTAGGGAAATCCTTAATTTTAAATGAATTAATACATGAGTAGTACTCAAACAAAATGACGCCTCGTTTATAATTAGTGCTCCATAAGTAGTAGGCATTATTGATATCAGATCAATACTATTAGTAATTATTGGATATCACTAATCCTACAAGGACTAAACAATGACCTAATAAATAAAGAAATGAAATAATTGTGACTTTTTTTCTTAAAACTTCATGTGTTACAATTTGCAACTTTAAAGTTAAGGTGAGTATACAACTTATTAAATACAAAATTAATTTTAAAACAGGGTGGAAATTAATGTAAAAAAGCAAGAAAAAAATAATAAAGCAAGAGACAGACAAGCATAGAGATAGTGTCAATGAGAGATCTACATAGCAGTAGCTAGGTCAGAGAGAATGATATACTTAAAGACAGGCAAATAGAAATTCCAAAAGGCTATACTCATCAAGCAATACAATTAGCTTGTTATTTCAAATGAATTTTCCTTGAACAAAGTTGCAATTGCATAATTCTAGGCAGCATCAGCATATCGTTCTTTGTATTTGTTCTGATGGAGGCTGAAGTGAAATTTTCTGAAAAATAGCTGTCACAGTATCATTGGGCACTTTGAGATAATATGGAATAAGAATACAGAACAGATATTGGTCCAAAATAAGAAACAGTAAATGAAAATGAATACTTATTCATTTTTCTTTACTCAATAAAATATTTGCATTATTTAGGTTTACAAATTATGAGCACACATGACTTCATAACTTAGCTTTATTTTATCTTTAAAATTATATAGGTAGATAGATAAGGGTATAAATATATTCTGATCTTTGTGGAGCAATGTGCTAATAAGAAGAAATAAGGGAAAGAAGGATAACACCAAATGCTAGCTTTATGCTCTCAAAGTTGGTGCTTAAGCCACAGATAATTGCCTTTTTAAAAAATTGTTAATAGTTTCCATTTTTAAAATTATAATAATCCTGTGATCTGTAGCTAGATTGCCTTGCTTACTTCCCATGTGACTGACTTAGGACAATTATTTGACCTTTCTGTATTCTTCATCTTTAAGGTGGGATTAATGATACTATAGGGTCATTGTGGGAATTAGTAGGTTAATATATATAAAGTATTTAGAATAGAGTATTGCACCCATCTGAACTAAATAAATGTTAACCATCAGCAGTAGCTATTATGTGCAGAATTATATCCTTTAGTTTACTCTCTATAAAGCACACTACATATGCACACATCAGATATTATAAAATGCTCAAGTGATACTTGGCTTCATATATGACTTTATTGCCCCAAAAATATGTTTTGAATGGCTTATCCCCTCCTAAAAAAATAGAATTGGCTCAAGGATACAAATATAAAAAGAGAAAAATTAAGGGAAAACTGTACTAAGGAAATGGGAAAGGGGAATAAATATTTGAATGAAAAAAGTAATAAAAATATGTCTGCAACTAGAATCTACATTATCAGAAAATAATGTCCTTTGAGGGCATTAACTTCCTTAGGTTCAAATTATAACATTAAATTGGTTATAATGATTGGTTATACATAATATCTTTTGAAAATACTCGAATTTTTCATGCTATATTGCAAGCTCAACTGAGAATATCTTGGCAGTGTAAATGCAATTGTCAATAGCTCTAGGGATATAAACTTTTACTCCCTCATTTATAAAATCTTTGTTAAATAGTTTTGTGTGTGTGGTACTATGGATTGAACTCAGGGACTTTCTACCTCTGAGCTACACCCACAGCCCCTTTTGAAAATGTTTTGTTTTGAAACAGGGTCTCACTAGGTTGCCAAGAGTCTCACTAAGTTGCTGAGGCTAGTCTTGAACCTGCAATCCTCCTGTCTTAGCCTCCTAAGTACTGGGATTACAGATGTGTGCCACATGTCTGGCTTTTTAAGTACTTTTTAAAAATAATATTTAAGAGCATAGACTCTAGAGCCAGATGACTTGGTGCTCAAAATTAGTTGCCATCACTAATAGTTAACATTAGTCCAGAATTGCTGGGGGAAAATATGGTAGTATGCTGAAGAGATTAAGCAATTGGTAGAAGATAAAGAGATAAGTGGGGGAAAGGGAGAGATCAGCTGGAGTTTCCCTGAGTGTTGAGATCAGGCTGCCAAGGATTCCTCAGAATAGTCACATGATGAGATCTCATCTGTAGATTTCTCTCTCTTCCCTTTTATTCAGCATGGAGGGCAGCTGGAAGGGGCAGAGTTTCTTGGAAGGAGACTCTTTGTAGGCACCTCCTGCACTCCATGGCAGTGGGGTAGAGAGAAGTGGAAGGGCTCTATGCGGGTAGAGCTGGAGAACTCAGTGTTTCCTCACTTCTTTAAACCAGAATACAGGCCTTCACTTAGGTGATTACTTCATACCCATTTTCACTTGACTTCCCATGTATAAATTTGGACACAATGATTTGCTTTTGTTCAATAGTGTTTTAACACTAATGTTTGATGGCCTATATATTTCTCATGGCCAATTCAACAGTTATCATGTTGAATATTTCCACTTGAAATCTATCCTCAAGACTGTGGCTACAATACCAAGAAATAGCAAGCAAAATAAATACACTGCTTGTTTTTTTCCATGTTCCATAAATGATAATTTTTTTGTTGTGATTTATCTTACTTACTAAAAAGCTTTAAGGTCCAGTGGTCTTGTTTTGACTATTGCAACATAAAGGTTGCAAAAAGGAACTAGGTGGGCTATTTCTGAATATCAGGAGGAAGTTTTTGGGCTCCTTTTACTACAAGAAAACTTGATTATAGTTTCTCCCCATTTTCTGCCCATTGAACACTGTATAGAAGTTCTTATTATGCTTCCTGATATTGCTTTGCTGAGAAAAATTAAATTACTTAAATAAATAGCATCCTTTGGCTTTGCAGATAGAAAGTTTATCAGTCAGGAGTATATAACTGTTCTGCACACTGGTTTGATTGATAATTTAAATGAAAAATTGAAATCCTGTCCTGTTTACCTTTTTTTTAATGTCACGACACTAAGAAAACAGAATTTCAGCTTTTTTTAAAAAAATTATTTCTTTATTTAGATTTTGATTAATGTATTTCAACTTCTGCTGAACAGAAAACATTTAAATAAAATAGTAGAGGGTTGTATTATAAATTATTTGGATGATTTTAAAAATGCATAATAAATAAACATGTTTACAATGGCCAGAAATATTCATAAAACAATTCTGCCATTAATATAAAAAGCTTTGAGTTATTTCACAAAACAAAATTGATCAAGTGTACCACTTTATTGGTTTCCTGTCATAATTGTTTGAATGTAACAGCTAGTAGAGACAGTGAATTTGTACTCTTAGAATGGAATTTAAAAGATTTAATCACTATAGACATTTCTAATTTCTGAAGTTAACTAAACTATCTCTAGTTTTCTAGAAAGATGAGTCACAGCTTTGTGTGTATATATATTCATTTTTACTTAAATATACAAATGTTTGTCAATAGGATAGTTTTATATATGTATGTAAATGTGTATATACATCGTAAAGACATCATGTCCACATTTCAATTTAAAACATCAAATATATTTCTATATGCCTATATAGATATATATAAAACCATCTCTAAAAATGTGACTTGTTTAAACTCCAGTCTTTCCTTTCCAGCAGACTAAGTGCCACTAATAGACAGGAAGCCAGAGGCAGCAGGGTCTTTGCCTCAGAAGACCTTGGGATTGAGCCCCTTCTGAGCTCATCAGAGCCCATTCAGGTTTATCCTGAGGGGTCAGTTGATGCACTGCCTGATACTCCTTCTTCCCTGGGGGCTGAATTCACAGCTTCAGCAAGACACCCAACTCCTGCTGGCTTGAGAAAAGTGTGATTTTAATGATGATTATAATGAGCTCTAGTGTTGCTGGGAGCCAAATGCATCCCAAAGTCCAAGAGAGAACGCTGCAATCAGGGCGAGGTATAATGTAGCTTGGATTATTACTTGATAAGTTGGCCTTTTAATTAGGATTTTTCCCTTCTTCTCTATTCTTTCATTACCTACTGTTCCAAGGTGAATAATTGCCATGTATCTTTATGAAGATGTCATAGCAACTGAAGCACACTGAATGCACTGGGGGGGGGGTCTGCCTCAGACCGTTTATCCTGACACATTAATCAATGAAACTCCAGCTTTGATCCCAGCACATGAATTCATTTCTACTATTCAATTTCCCTTCCAGCAACCTTTGTAAGTTACTTTTTAAAAGTGTCTCTAGGCTTAGCAGATGGCTTTTAACTATGTCTGGGCCCATGCCCTGCATTGTTATAAGAAGTTGATTAAGGAAACTTCAGCTAGACAGTGGGGTTTGACTGTGCCATAGCAATCCACAGAGTTAGCGGACTTCAAGAGTGAACTTTGGTCTTCAATTGAATTTGATGTAACCTGTTTTAAAATGGTTATGTTTATCTTCAACCTGGCTTCAATATGACTGAAAATGTTATAAAAAAGCATAAAGTTAAATAGCTTTTATTTCTTAAGTGGTTTAAATTTCTTTAAGCTGTTTAAATTACATTGAATGGGTAGTTCGTTTCTACACTGTGTTTGTATATATGTCTATGTATGTGTGTCTGTGTGTTCAGAAATTAGAAATGTCTATAGTGATTAAATCTTTTAAATCCCTTTCTAAGAGTACAAATTCACTGTCTCTACTAGCTGTTACATTCAAACAATTATGACAGGAAACCAATAAAGTGGTACACTTGATCAATTTTGTTTTGTGAAATAACTCAAAGCTTTTTATATTAATGGCAGAATTGTTTTATGAATATTTCTGGCTATTGTAAACATGTTTATTTATTATGCATTTTTAAAATCCTCCAAATACACACACACACACACACACACACACACACAAACACACACATAGACATATATATATGTATTCATTCAAGCCAGTAAATATTGTAAGTGCATGAGAGGTTGGTAACTAGAAAGGCTAAGTTCCAGGTTGCTTTGAACATTTCTTTTTTGTTTGTTTGTTTGGTTTTGTTTTGCAGTACCAGGGATGGAACCCAGGGGCGTTCTACCTCCGAGCTACACCCAGCCCTATATTTTATCCATTATTTTGGAAACCGGGTCTCACGAAGTTGCGGAGGGCCTCACTAAGTAGCTGAGGCTGACCGCGAACCTGGACCCTCCAGTCTCAGCCTCCCAAGTACAGGGATTACAAGCGTGTGCCACCACGCCCGGCCCTGCTTTGAACATTTTTTGACAAATGGCTTTTAAATGGTTTAAGCTATGGCATTCACTAACATATTTTACCTGTGCGTGTAGGTTGGAAACTGAACAAAAGTTTTACAAAATAATGACCTTAGTACTGGTAATGAACTCTACTTTCTTTTTTTTTTTTTTGCAGTACCAGGGATTGAACCCAGGGGCGTTCTATCTCCGCGCTACACCCCCAGCCCTATTTTTTTATACTTTATTTTGAAACCGGGTCTCACGAAGTTGCGGAGGGCCTCACTAAGTAGGGAGAGAGAGAAAGAGAGAGAGTGTACTGGGATTGCAAGCGTGCGCCACCACGCCCGGCATGAACTCTACTTTCTATTCTATATTATTTGATTAAAAAGAAATGCTGGTTACAAATCAGTAAGTTGATTTCATAATTTATAAATGGGTCTCAGTTTGTAAAACACTGCTTTCGACCACAATTGTATACACAGCTTAGAAAGGAGGTAAGAACACAATAAATTCCAATTTCTTTTCAATTATAAAAATCTCTGAAAAGAAAATGTATCAGATTATGTTCCTCAAGTATCATATGACAGAACCAATTTAATAAATATCTTTTTTGTTTTGCGATACTGGGGATTGAACCCAGGGGCATTCTACCTGTAGCTACACCCCCAGCCCTATTTTTTATTCTTTATTTGGAAACAGGGTCTCGCTAAGTTGCAGAGGGCCTCACTAAGTAGCTGAGGCTGGCCGCAAACCCAGATCCTCCGGTCTTGGCCTCCCAAGTACTGGGATTACAAGTGTGCGCCACCACGCCCGGCCATGAGGCTGATATGTATGAATGTATGGTTTTGTATAATGAGAATTTTTCTAAAATAGGTAGTAATATGTACGAATTTTCTTTTTATTTTTGAGGTACTGGAGATTGAACGCAGGGGCGTTCTACCTCCGCGCTACACCCCTGGCCCTATTTTTTATACTTTATTTTTGAAACCGGGTCTCACAAAGTTGCGGAGGGCCTCACTAAGGAGAGAGAGAGAGAGAGAGAGGGAGAGAGAGAGACAGGGAGAGAGAGCGCTGAGGCTGGCCGCGAACCTGGATCCTCAGGTCTCCGCCTCCCAAAGTACTGGGATTACAAGCGTGCACCACCACGCCCAGCCCATATGTATGAATTTTCTAAAGCAACATTTTTATTTTTTATTTTTTATTTTGGCTGAACTGGGGATGGAACCCAGGGGCATTCCGAGCTACACCCCCCAGCCCTATTTTTTTATTCTTTATTTGGAAACAGGGTCTTACTAAGTTGCAGAGGGCCTCACTAAGTAGCTGAGGCTGGCCTAGAACCTGAATCCTCTGGTCTCAGCCTCCCAAGTACTGGGAGTACAGCCACCACGCCCGGCTTAAGCAACTTTTTCAATAATTGCCAAACAATGTATGTATAAAAATGCCTGAAATTTTACTATTGTTATACAATAACATGTAGATATGATGACTGGTGGACTAAAAGTGAAAAACTTTCTTCAAACCATTAAATAAAATCATTTCTTGCTAGGTGCTGTGGTGAATGCTTGTAATCCCAGTACTTGGAGGGCTTACGCAGCTTTGAGGCCAACCTCAGCAATTTAGCTAGACCTTGTTTCAAAAATAAAAATAAATAATGCTGGGGGTATAGATCAGTGGGTTTAATCCCCAGTACCACACAAAAAAGTAATAATAATATCTGTTGATGAGCCACAATTGAAGGTTGTAACTTATGTAATGAGACCCGTTTTTCAATTTTCAAATTTCTTTTAATCTCTCTTTTTTATACTTTTATTGGTTCATTGTACTTATACATCATAGTGAGGTTTAAAGTCATATGAGAAAACATTCACACAGGTCTTGGTGTGTTTCCCTTCAGCCCGCCCCACTACCCGCCCCTCCCTGTGCATAAAAGTGAGATTGCAGTGCTACCTTCAGTCAGGGGCATGGCATCATTTGAATTATTATTATTTTTTTTTTCGGTACCGGGGATTGAACGCAGGGGCGTTCTACCTCCGCGCTACACCCCCGGCCCTATTTTTTATACTTTATTTTGAAAACGGGTCTCACGAAGTTGCGGAAGCCTCACTAAGTAGAGAGAGAGAGAGAGACAGACAGACAGGGAGAGAGAGAGGGGAGAGAGAGAGAGAGAGAGCTGAGGCTGGCCGCGAACCCTGATCCTCAGGTCTCCACCTCCCAAAGTACTGGGATTACAAGCGTGCACCACCACGCCCGGCTACTCATTTGAATTATTTACTTCATCAGTTCTTCTTTTTCCCTCCCCACCTCCCTCCCCCTGTCCTCCTCCACTATTCTACTGGTCACTCTCCTCAATGATCGAACGTCCCTTTTGTTTCCTGTTTTTTCTCTAACTTCCATATATGAGAGAAAACATTGGACTCTTGACTTTCTTTGGTTAATCTCACTTAGCATAATTCCATTCTTTTCCTGCAAATGACAAAACTTTGTTGTTCTTTATGGCTGAGTAAAATTTCATTGTGTGCGTATATATATATCTCCTACGTTTTCATTTTCTGTTCATCTCTTGATGGACATTCTAGGATGGTTCCGTAATTTGGCTATTGTGAATTGTGCTTCTGTAAACATAGCTGTGCATGTAGCACTATTGTTCTTCTTATTCTTATGTATCACTATATATTCTTATTTTTTTTTGCGGTACTAGGGATTGAACCCAGGGGCGTTCTACCTCCGAGCTACACCCCCAGCCCTATTTTTTAGTCTTTATTTGGAAACCAGGTCTCACGAAATTGCGGAGGGCCTCACTAAGTAGCTGAGGCTGGCCGCGAACCCGGATCCTCCGGTCTCAGCCTCCCAAGTACTGGGATTACAAGCGTGCGCCACCACGCCCGGCTATATATACTTATTTTAATTCTTTTGGCAAGATACTGAGGAATCGTATAGCTGGGTCATATGGCAGTTCAATTTCTAGTCTTTTGAGGAAACTCCATACTGATCTCCATAGTGGTTGTACTACTTTGCTGTCCCACCAATATTGCATAAGAGTTCCTGTCTCCCAATGTCTTCACCAGCATTTACTATTGGTTTTATTCCTTATGATTGCCATTCTAACTGGATCAGTGTAGTTTTGATTCACATTTCCCTGATTGCTAGTTATATTGAATTTTTTTCATATATTTATTGGCCATTTATATCTCTCATCTTGCCCAAGAGTCAGCTCAAAGTGGATAAAAGACATGAGGAGAGAGACCATTCAAATCTTTCAGCCTAATTGGCCATTTTTTTCCTCAAAGCAAGGTATTATTCCAGGCTGTTTCTTGGCACTTAGATATTTTCTTGATTCTATGAATATTAATGAATGGCAGAATGACTTCCTTCCCTTAACCAGCAAAGGCATATAATCTGCTCTTGTGTTCGACGTCCATGGCTTTCTTGAGTATGATAACCGGAAATCTTTATTTTTAAGTAAACCCAAAGGATACTCATGAATGCTAAAGTTGAAAACCCCAAATTTAAATTGTAAATATCTTTTCATGTTGAAAAGTATCTATGAGAAAGCGGGTGTGGTGGCGCACACCTGTAATCCCAATACTTGGGAAGCTGAGACAGGAGATTTACGGTTCAAGGACAGCCTTAGCAGTGTAGCAAGAGTCTCAGTAATGTAACAAGACCCTGTTTCAAAACAAAAATTGAGGGAGGATCAATGAAGGAATCATTTCCATTGACATTATGTACATAGGTGAGAATACCAATGTCAATCTCAATGCCCTGTATGGAGAAGTGGGGGATGGGGAGGGAACAGGGAAAGCCCACAAGTGCTATGTGCACATGTATATCACTGTCACTGTGAACTGCATTATGATGTGAGACTATAATGCACCAAAAAATTAAATAAATAAATAAATAAATAAGAAGAAGAAGAAAAAAGAAAAGGGCTGGGGGTATAGCTTGGAGGTAGAATGCCCCTGGGTTCAATCCCTAGTATCACACAAGTAAGTACACATGCATACACAAAAACAAAAAGGGAAAAAAGAAAGAAAAGTGTCTATGAGAATTTGTTTGAAAATAAGTTTCATTTTCCCCTTTATCAAGGTAACCCAGAGATCACTTATTTCCCTCCTGTGTTATAATTGGGCCTTGGTACCATGTGACTGGAAAACAGGGTTTCATTGCCTGCCCTGTGTTCCTGACCTTCCTCTTCACATTTGCTCCACATGACTGACCTCCCTAGTACCTGGATCCTCAGACACCATTTAGTTACAGACAAACTAATTCATGTTAAGAACTGAATAACTGTCATTCATGGATTATAGTGTAACTGCTCCCAGGAGAATTTGCATCTCAACCAGAGCCTTCTGGGAGAAATCATATTGGATGATGGGATTACTAGCACTGTTACAAAGATATGCGGAGGGCCTCACTAAGTAGAGAGAGAGAGAGAGAGAGAGAGAGATAAGGCTGGCCACGAACCCAGATCCTCCGGTCTCCGCCTCCCAAAGTACTGGGATTACAAGCGTGCGCCACCACGCCCAGCCAATCTGAAGTCTTGAAGAATGAATGGGATAGTTGACCAAGCAGAGCATCAGGTAGAGCATTTCAGGCAGAGACAGCAGCAGAATGAAGGGTGTATCTTTTCATTCATAAAGGATGATGTTTTGAGTGTTTGAATCAGCACAGCATGATTCTAGCCTTTTTTAAGAATTATTTTTCCTTTCAAAAGAAGCTGCAACCCACAACAATGAAACTATTAACATTTTTAACCAATTATTTAGGGAGAAAAATACTTTAAACTGAACATTTTATAGCATGGCTCCAGTCACCAGGTAAAAATGAGTTTAGTATCCACTGCTCTCACCCAAGTGACCTTGTGTCTAATCAAAAAGTTCAAAACAGAATTTAGCATCACTTGTGATTTCTAGTATCCCAAAGTTAGCCAGGCCAACATGAGTGTTTTTCTGGTATCTTAGATCAGTCTCATTAAAAGACATTTTTTAAAGAAAAATGTGTTTAAAATTTTGTAACAATGAAAGCATTCATTAAAATTCTAATGTGCCAATAAAAATAAATAAATAGAAACACTTTAAAGTATACTTTATGGCTTTAATTGCATATAATCATTTATTTACATTTTGTTTTCAAATTTCTGTTTTGGGTCACCAATTTCTACAGTAAAAAATATACATGTAAAATTTATAACAGTCATCATTATCATCATCATCATCATCATAATGTGTTCAAAGTTCTTACTCTGTACCAGGGACTGCTCTTAGTGTATTTATGAATTATCTTTTTCATTTTACAACAACCCAATGGGTTTTTCAAAGGCAAAGCACACTATACAAATTTTAGGTAATTATTTATAGAGATTATTACAGAAGGCTGGGAGATAGCAGGGAATTTTAAAAGCAAGAAAATATGTTTATTGCTGTTAAGAAAATTATAAAATAATTTTGCAGCATAGCACATCCACTAAAGCATGGATTGCTCTTTGCTAAGCATAGCCACATTTTAATGGATTGGGAAAGTGGCCCCCATTTCGTCAGAATAAAGTGCCAGACAGGCATGCTTTAGTGCTCAGTAGGAAACTGGTGGGATGTGATGGACATCACATGACTATCTGCTGGGTAGAAAAGGGACCCCAATGGACATGAGGTAGATATTTAAGTATTAAGGTTTTTGGAGACTTTGTCTATTTCAGACATTGGCTACCAAATTGTGAATGCCCTAGAATGGAGAAACATCCGAAACGAAAACACGTCTGCAGAACTGGTAAAATAATAGAACTGATGGTAAAGGAGCACCAAAGTGGGTATCTGCACACCAGGTTGATGGCCTTTTCTGCCTCAGAAACAAGCTCTGCAATAGCCCAGTGAAAGCCGTTAACCTGTACCACTTTTCTTTCTTTATTCTCCTAAGTGACCTCAAATCTGCACTCATACCTGAGGCACAATATCAAGGAGAAGTTCACTGTGTGGGCACTGCAGCTACAAATTCAGGGCCTGTCATATATACTGCTTGGATGACCTTGACCAAATTGCTTAATTTCTGTACTTTGCTTTTCATCTGTGCAATGGTAATGTTATTATTATTGATGATAATGTCAATAACTCTCATAAAATTATTGTGAAGATTCATTTATTTATTAATTCATTAATTTTCTTTTCAGTACTAGGGATTGAACTGAAAGCTTGCTTGGCAAGCTTTCTACCATTGAGTTACATCCCCCATCCGTTTTTTTAATTAATTAATTTCATTTTTGCGATAGGGTCTTGCTAATTTGCACAAGCTGACCTTGAACTTGCAATCCTCCTGCCTCACTCTCCCAAGTAGCTGAGATTACAGATGTTTGCGACCAAACCTGGCTCATTTTTAAATTTTTAAGAGCACCTACTATATTCCAGGCACTATGATGTATTTCAGTGGAAGAGAGACGATAAATAGAAGAACAGAAAAAAATATACAGCATAGAAAAATTAACTTGAGAGGAGCAAAAATATTTTTAAGGTGTGAAAAACATTTTAAGTAGGATAAGCAAGGAAGATCTCCCTGATAAGACGATGTTTGAACAGAGATCTAAGTGAGATGAGGAAGTCATGAAGGTAGAATGGAAGGTAAGCGGGAGCATATCAGATAGACTGCAGAGGAGAGTCAGAGGCTTGCTTATAAGAGTGTTCATGACATTTTCAAAGAACTGCAAGAGGCCAGTGTGGCTAGAGCCATGAGAATAAAGAGGAGAATCTTTAGAAATAAATTTAACAATAAACTAGGAGAGCAAGTGCATATACAGACCTTGTCCAACATTATAAGGGCTGGCTTTGATCATATATTACCAAACTGAAGACTTCTGATTGTTAGCTTCACCATTATTTAAAGTGTAACTAAGAAAAAAGCTGTCATGTAACAATGGCATAATACCATTGTTTTTTAATTTGCACTCTTTTTTTTTTTGCGGCACCAGGGATTGAACGCAGGGGCGTTCTACCTCTGCGCTACGCCCCCGGCCCTATTTTTTATACTTATTTTGAAACCAGGTCTCACAAAGTTGCAGAGGGCCTCACTAAGGAGAGAGAGAGACAGGGAGAGAGAGAGGGAGAGAGAGAGAGAGAGAGAGAGAGAGAGAGCGCTGAGGCTGGCCACGAACCCGGATCCTCCGGTCTCCGTCTCCCAAAGTACTGGGATTACAAGCATGTGCCACCACGCCCGGCTAATTTGCACTCTTGAAGATCAAACCCAGGGCCTTACACATGCTAGGCAAGTGCTCTTTCACTGAGCTATGTCCCCAGCACAGCACAGTACTTTTTAATCACATAGGATTTTATTTTGTATTTATTTAAATAGATCATTTAGTCTTAGTGAGACAAAAATTATTTTATATTCCATGTGAGTCTGTATCTGTTTCTTTTTATATACACAGTAACTTCTCATTCCAATTTCGAATGATAATATAAACTTACCAAAGACATTAAAGATGTATAGTCCCAGCTGGGTGTGGTGATTCACCCTTGTAATCCAAGCTACTCAGGAGGCTGAGGTAGGAAGATAGCAAGTTATAGGCCTGCCTGCTCATAAAAGGGTGTGCGATATAGCTCAGTGATAGAGCACTTGCCTAACATGTGCAAGGTCCTGGGTTCAAGTCCCAGTCCACATGAACACACCAAAAATGTATAGTCCCAACAGTGCCTATAATTCAACTGAAATGATGATACCATAAGCAACTATGACCAAGTTGGTCATGTACAAGCAATGATCTCTAAGTAATAAGTGCTACCTGAGTAGCAGTAAATATAGAATTATTTTATTTCATATATATTATATTATATATAATACAGTATATGTGTTACAATCAGTTACACATAGAGTATGAATAAGCCAGCCTCAGCTACTTAGTGAGGTCCTCTGCAACTTAGTGAGACCCTGATTCAAAACAGAAAATAAATAGGGCTTGGAGGTAGAATGCCCCTGGGTTCCATCCCCAGTACCACAAAAAGAGAGAGAGAGAGAGAGAGAGAGAGAGAGAGAAAAGAATAGACTGCAATCAGGAAAGTTGGAAGCAAAGAGCTAACCAGATTTATTTTAACAATTCAGATAGATGTATAGTAATATTTTAACTCAGAATTGTTAGCTTAATGGTGGTATGACATGGTCAAATACTGATATATTCTAAAGGTAAAATTGACAAAGGTTACTGATAATTGGATGTGGAGTATAAGAGAGAGAGAAGTCAGAATGACTCCCAGGTCTTGGGCTTGAAATGAAGATGGCAATGGGAGGATAGACTGGGATCCAGAGAGGTTGGGATTCTCTTATTGGATATGACACATTTGAGTTATCTATTACAACATCAAGTGGAAAAGTGGGTTAGGCAAGATGATAGTAAATTTTTGGTTGCTGTGACCATAATAGCTGTCAGGAACAACTTAGAATAGGAAAAGTTTATTTGGCTCATGGTTTCAGAGGTTCAGTCGATGGTCAGCCAGCTCCATGGCAGAAAAATCATGGTGGCAGGGCATAGTGGAGGAAAACTGCTCAACTTGTGTCAGCCCAGAAGTAGAAAGAAAGAAGAGGGCTAAGGGCAGATATAGTTCTGAAGGCCACACCCCCTAGTCACCCACCTATTCTAGCCATGCCCCATGTTTGAATCTTGCTGAAATGAATAGCGGTTTTCAACACTTGAGCCTTTGGGGGACAGTCCAGATCCAAACTACAACAGGCAGTCAGGAAATGAGTCTGGAGTTCATAGAAGAGATATAATCTGGAGATACAGAGATGACAAAAAAATGAATGCATCCCAGTATAGATGCTATTTAACACTACGAAACAGGATGACATCACCTATGACAATATTTCCCAATATTTTTGGCCACTATTCACACTTAAAATTACATTTTGAATCACCATACCACTACCCACCATAAACATACACTGTGGAAAATGTGTTATCTCATGTAACTTTATCTTTTATGTGTAATACATTTTGTTTTTCTTGCCTCACATTTTCTTTGTTCTTATGAAGGAGTCACCTGTAAATGTAAGTGTTTTCCCAGTATTGACAAAAATTCCCTCTTACAAATTCTACTATGTACATCGTGCATATATGCACCTCCACATTAATAATGTTCTAATACATTACATGTAATATCCCCATACAACATTATATGTAATATCCACATACAATTATTTACCCTACGACTAATAATCAAGTACATATAAATCAACCGTACATACAACATCAATCTCAATACCCACATAACACATTACCAACACGAATATGACTTAGTACAATCAACCTATACCTTTTACATAAAACATTACGTCATTGATCAGACATAGCACATAATTTGGGTCATCGTACATACCCCATCCTACTATTAAACTTGCTCTTCCAACCGCATATCACCTCCAAATGTGGTCCCTTAATTTCCCATCCTCCGAGAAACCAGCAACCCGCTCGGGTAAGATCCCCCTCCTCGCTCCGGGCCCATACGGCGTGGGGGTTCCTATACTGAAACTATACCTGGCATCTGGTTCTTACTTCAGGGCCATAACCCCTAGTAATCGCCCATTCGTTCCCCTTAAATAAGACATCTCGATGGTGTAGTAACTAATCAGCCCTTGATCACTCACCCCTGCCT